>CM021105.1:591647027-591835646 GCA_007115665.2 Sequoiadendron giganteum
GATGTGTGAAAAGGTCACAACAGGCTCCATTGGGTAGTCCCCTTAAGGTGACTTCTTGGCCTTCATGTTGAAAGCGAATTCTTAGGTTTGAGAGGTCAAACATGAAGCATCCTAGGGAGTATATCCAAGGGGTGCCTAAAATTAGATCAACATCTAGGGGTACCACGTAGAAATCCTCTTTGATAGGGTGCTTTCCGAAGATGATCTCCAATTGGGGAACTATTCTTGTGCATTGGACCCTAGCTCCCATGGCGGTGGCTGCTTCAAAACTTTTAAAGTTTATGGTTTTCAATTTCCTTTGTGTCACTAGTCTTTCATCAATAAAATTTTGGGATGCCCCACTATCCACGAGTGTGATGACTTTATGTCGTCTGAGGGTGCTCTTATTTCGAAATGTGCAATGTTTGGAAGCTTGGGAGATAGTGGCTAGAGTTACGTGATCTTCATCTTCATATCTTGCCATTTTGTTGGGGCTTTCCTCTCTTTCTTCTTTGGCGGTTGCTTCTATCTTGTGGGCTTGAACTTTTCTTTCACATCTATGGCCCCGCTCCCATGGCCCATGGCATGTGAAGCACAAGCCCTTCTTGTTTAGCTCATCGATTGATTGGCACCTATGTCCATGTTCCCGCTTCCCCTTACAATAAGAGCAGATTTTTTCTTGACATTCCTCCTTATATCTTTCATCCTTACGAGAGTACTCAGAGGGTGTGTTAAAGTTTTTGGGCCTATCTTTTGATTGGGTGTCTTCAATTTTCATTGCTTTTTGAATTGCTTCATCCAAGTTGGTGGGTTCTACTGCACTTACCACGCTTTTGATTGATCCCCTCAATCCTTCCAAGAACAAGTAGGTGAGTCTTTTTTGAGAGATTTCGGGTACCATGACCGCTAGTTTTTGGAATTCGGTGGCATAGTCTCCTATAGTTCCATGTTGTCTTACTTGGGTGAGTTCTCTAAAGTACCACTTGGGATGCCTTTAGTCAAATCTTTTGATTAGCCTGTGGGTGAAATCATCATAGGTGGTTATGTGTTGGCGGCCTTGGGTGATGAGACTGTGGTGCCACCATTCGTGGGCCATCCTTGTTAGATGTAGCAAAGCGAACTTAGTGGCATTCTTCTTGGTCATTGGATAGTGATAGATACATGTCCAACTTTTGGACTTATGAGCATGCCGTGGTTTTTCCTTCTCCATCGAAATTAGGGAGGATTAGCTTGCTCACTCTATTCTTGAGGTCTCTGTCGTGTTGGCTATTTCTTTCCTTCCTATGGGCAATTCTTAATTTGGCATCACAATAATCTTTAAAAGGGATGGTTCTCCTAATTTCAGGGTCAAGTCTATAGTATGCTGCTGCAATCTCATCTAGATTATCCTTGGGAGGTTCGTTTGCTTCCCCTTCTTCCATGTGTTCTTCCGTAGGTAAGAAGGAAGGTCTTGTTGGTCTAGACTTGGGTCCTTTCGAGGAGATGGGGTTATTGTTCTTGAAATGAGTGGAATTAGTTTCCCTCTCGTTATGGCTATTCATATTCTAGATGGCTTGGAGGAGTAGTTGGGTGATTCTTTAATTCCTATCATTTTTGTTCCATGAGGGCTTAGGGGGTTTGTTCCATGAAAGCTCTCATTTCGTTGCTCATTTTGTTCACTCATGATGTTGTTTGTGGTAAGCTTTTTCCTTTCCCCCTCTAAAGCTCTTTGAGCGCTTTGGCTATTTTGCATCAACTACCTCTCACAGGATGGCAAGATAGATGCTCTGATATCACTGTAGTGTCCCCTGTCCCAAATTTGCTTTACAATCCGTTTATTGATCCCAATTACTCAAACTAAGGTTCGGGAATTTTCTCTCCCAAATTATAACTCCTTGATGCTGCGGATCTAGATAGAAACCTGCATTCACCACATGAGCACATTCCACAAAATGGTATAGCTATTTGTTAGCATGAGGCACTTATAACACATTTATAGATATCCAAAGAGACAACATTAACCTTAGAGGAGGGACATGGAGGGTCTGCCCAAAGTCATATGCGAATCCTAAGAGGTTGTATACCACAACTCTCCCTGTTGGCAACTTGTACTTGCCTTCCCTGTCCATGCCACAACCCCGGAAGACACATGCCAACTTGAAGGTATGGGTAGAGCTTATGAGTAGCTCTTGGCACCTACCACTCCTCAGGCCCATCCTCATCACAGGAATGGATTGAGCTCTTGAGTGGAATCTTTAGGCCCTTCCCTGCTCCTCAGACCCTTTCAACCAAGTTGGGTTTCAGACAATTTCATACCCTCATAACTACTCTTAAAGATTAAATCTGTATAAATAAATGAATGTTATATATATTTAATTCTGTCTAATGTTTACAAGCTGGCCTCTAACAGTTCGTATTAAACTAGATTTCTGTATATGTCTATGAAATACAAGTCGGATCTATGAAGTAAACATTAAAGATCAGAACCAGGACGGTATTAATGAAGCATATCAAAATCATGTTAATGCGTGTTAGCCAATGCATATGAGAGCAGGTTGAAGTTATGATGAACACTAATCAGATTGCTGCTGTGGAAAACAATTACTCAGTTCATATACTATCCAGAACGATGCTGATATAGACAACAAATTAATGCATATGAATTCAGATCGACGCTATAATACAGTTAGGTAATGTATCTAATTTTAGATCAACTGGTATGAGAATTGACAGAAATACACCTGATATGGGCGCGAATGGTGTTATTGTTTCCAGTGACCTTGTTGCTGATGGCAATCTTTTTTCCATCTTCTTATCCAATGCTGATCCCTTTTTTCATACAACGCTCCTTATACCTTGGCAGGGGTCAAGCCTCTTCTTATTAGACGTGTCTTTTGTTTGTATGCCTCTTTGTTTTGAGATACGTCCTCTGCTATTTCCTTAACTAATCATACTTAGCTTTAAAAAGATGATTAAGGCGAATTAGCATTGTTCGATCTTATAATAATACTTATACATTCTATTGCCTCCTATCGCTGGGTACCCTTCCTTAGATGTCAATCAGCCTGGAGGGGTTATATGTGCGGGGACATGACATTTTTACCCAAGAATGTAATTTTCCCTGATAAAGTCCTACCTATAATACTCACATGATCCAAGAGAAGAGAAAGCAAGTAGAAATTTTCAAGTGAAAGGTAAAATTATAATTTGCAATTCATGTGGATAAGATACATTTTTAATATATGGAGAATGGTACATTTAGCGTTGTGATTTGCATTTACATTATTGCAAACACTTAGAAGAGCATAATGGTCCTTTGAAGTTTTGAAAAAGATGACGAGATCAATTCGAGGGGTTGTCAGTTGCCATAGGGATAGCGAAGATCTTCCGTGTGTGCAAAATGTAAGTGATTTGTAGCAATCGGTCTTGCAATCTCTCTGTTTGGTGTCATAGTTATGCTGCACGACTTACTTCCTCATTCAACATTGGTCCTTTCGAGGAAATTCCTACCTTTGTTTCTAGAACCAATACAACTTGCATTTATAGAAAGTGCATTTGCTCTATTTGTGGCATTCTAGATCAATGTGGTTGATAATGGACTGGGACTCAAAGGGGGAAATATGATAGACATGATAGTGTATCTACAAATTGCAAGAGGACTGCCTTTGGATCAATTTTCACCATAATATTTTTCCAAGGACCTCCAATGACAAGTCTCTTGGTAGCTGCATATTTTGGAATTTAACTCTGCAATTTACTCCCTCAGTATGGGCAACCTGCTCCTTTAATAAACCATGTCGTAAGAGCAAATTGAAAGTATGCATGTTTGTACTACAGGGAAGTGCAAACTCTAAGGTTTCGGTTCCCTCCGCCCCCGAAACTAGATGATGCAAAGGGGCCTCTGAATTTATATAGACCTAAAGAGCCATATACCACAACTATTGTCTTTGTGACCTCTCATGTTGTTTGCATTTATTCCATTGCTTCCAATTTAGTAGTCGTTGTGCAATATGTGAATATACCTTTTTAAACCATTGTTCATGGAAAAGGGTGCATACTTTGAGGGAAGAAATCAGTTTAGAAGGGATTAACATGAGGAAGGAATAAATGAATGTTGCATAGAAGTTAATTGCAGCAAACCCTTTGTTGAAGCATGAATGAAAGGTGATGGAAGAAGTGATGATAATTGGTACACTACAGACAAAAGTTATGATTGAAGGGATAGGAAAATATTGGATGTTGAAAAGCAGAGCAGCATGGTAGTGATTGTGATGGTTTGGCATCACAACTCGTTTCTTCATTAGCATACTTTGGGAACACGGTAGTATCTCTTACAAATATCCATACAAAAAGGAGGTTTGCATATGACCATGAAGTCTGCAAATCCCAAGTATAGAAAACCAAAACTAAAAAAAGTCTGAAGATGAAATATTCCGAACCAATTTTTTCTTGTTTTTTCAATTGCAAATTACAAACAAACACACCTGTTAAGGTTAGCTCTAAACCAAAACGATGCTGAAGCAACTCTAACCAGAATGTACACCAGGATCCCGATGAGGGCAAGGCGTGAGCATTGGTCAGAGGATCTGAATGCCGAAACAGAGCTGGAAGGAACTCTAACCAAGGATGGCGCTAATGATGGCGAGCATATGGTCAGAGGGTCTTAATTGAAATGCTTATACAAGAACTCTAACCAAGGATGTGCTGGCGAACGACGAGCATGTGGTCAGAGGGTCCCTACCATCTAATATACTGAAAGCAAACTCAACACCAAGTATGTGCTACCCAATTCCAGTATGGAAATGAGGCGACCATATGGCGGAGATCAAAAGAATACAATTGCGATTACAGAAAGTAAAGTAAGACTAAGAGAAGTGCTGACAGTACTACTGTTCAGCTTACAATGAAATATATAATGCCTGCAAGATCAAGTATTAGAGCTCTTCAATTTGCTGCAACAATAAGGAATCTTTCACAAAGCCTTTAATGATTTCCTAACACCAATCCAAGAAGGAGAATGCAGATTTCCTCAAATTTGTTATGACAGACCTGCACTTTAAATTATATAACCAGCATGCTTGTAACCCCCTAAATTGCTCATATATCACTCAAAACTGATCCAAATGACTTCAAGTTTGATGCAATAGACCTTCAAAAAGATGGCGCCTAGTTTAGTAATAAGAAATGGCAACTGAAAGTGGTTATTAATTACTGGCACGAATCCCCAGACACCCCAGAAAGTACGGCCTTCAAGGAATGACGAATTTGCTTTATAAAATCATAAACTTCATATTAAAATCTGCAAATATTCATGAAGAGTCGCCTCCAACAGGGAAACACAATGAGACAATACCCAGAACGATTCTTTTTGTATTTTTTGACTTATGAATAAAAAGACAATCTGCTGTAATGAAAATGCAACTCCAGAATTTCACTAAAATGCAAATAAGCTGATCTACAAACCCACACAATGAATTACAATGCAGAAATCCACTACAAATCACTCAACACTAAACTACTTCACCACTAGTCGCTATCTTTCAAGCGAGAAGCAATGCCAAGCTAGGAGGCTTTCATTCCTCGAAGCAATCCCAAAGCCAATCCAACAGCATAACATTTCTGTAGACAAAAGATGCTGAAAAGATAACCAATGGCTTCCTTTTATAATTTCCAGATGACTCTTCTCGAAACCCTAATCTTCTTTGTTGAGTCAAACCCTAATCCTCCAATAGATGGCGTCCCACTTTTCCAAGCAAAATTTGACTTTTAATATAAACTTTATTTCTTCCTTGAAGTTGGCGCCCAACTTTAGCTTGGATTAAATCTTTTAATAATATTAATTTCCTCAATGAGGCGCCTACCCATAAAGAACATCTTTTAAAAACAACTTAAAGTGAAGTTGCTAGGCCAAGGGGTCAATGTTAAAATATAACATTAAAACATGACTTAATTAAAATAATTCGACTTATCTCTCCAGTTATGCCCCAAAGCAAAAAATGAGTAAGCCAACTGATCTGCCTGAAATATAAAGCCGACTGTGCCAAAGCCAACAGGACCACTGCCAAAAATAGAATTTACTAAAAATAGTAAATTCCTGAAAATGCTCAGAACGCCAGGAAAACATATCACTGCGAAGCTCTCTGAAAACCCAGAAAGAATCTGCCATTGAATCAACCACCCTCAAACAAGAGCATCCTTCAAAACAAGAAACCCTAATTTTACCTTCCGACAAGCCTACGGGTCTCCGGAATAGGCCAATGGTCAACTGGAAAGATCATGCTCAAGAAGGGGACATTACAGAAGACATGAATGCTAATGATTTGAGTTCCAGTCTTAAAAAGATATGGTCAACTTTAGTATACGCAAAAGCAATTGAAAGAAAATCATTTTAGAGAAATGATGGAATTTAATGGGATAGATCACTCTATTGACATTTAAAATAAAAAGAAAGGAGGAAAGGTTGAATTCGAAGAGACAATTTTGTGACTTTTCAAATTCTGTTGTAGCATTGAAGGGAAAGGGCTGAGGTTTCCATTGAGGGAGAAAATATAAAACATGCATCATAGATAAGAAAGGGAGTTTTTCGGGAGGAGGGAGAGCAGTAGCTTTGCTTTTCAAGCATAGCCTTTTGTACAGGGATATGGGATTTTGTGAGATCTCTTCTGATAAAGAGACATTCTAAATCTGTGTGTTTATTTGTCTTCTTTTGATTGTAAGTGTTTCCTGTGTGAATTCGCAATCATTCTTTGGTGTTTGACCTATCATATTTGGTTGTGGATGTATTCGTTAGAGGACTTGTGAGTTCTAAATGTTCTACATCTGCTTATATGTTTGGAGAGAGTTACTGTTTAGCCTTCTACATTATCATTCTCGGATGTGAAGTAAATGATCCGTGTGTCATTAATCTTCGTTTCTTATACTCTAAATGTTTAATTGCATTTGTGTCATGCTTATGCACAGATGTTAGTTTTGCCTTTCCCGCTTTCCAGTCAAAAGCATACCTATAGAAACTAACTCATCTCATGTGAGGGAGCTGTCCCTCTCCAATTGTTGGTAAGTTTGTCGTTGTTTGCTGGGCAATTTAGGGTCAATTTCCAAGATAAAACTACAGTGACAAATCTGTTTACCAACAATCATACAACTATTTTGAGTAGAAATTTAGAATGACAATCTACTTAAGAAAAGTTGGTTTGTGCAAAATAACAATGGGATTAGAATTGGAACTTACTTTGCTTGTAGGAAATTAGTGGTTTAACAAATGTGATGAATTCTCTAGAACATTGTGTTTGCTTGTATCTTTCAATCTTTTTCGTATTGAATTTCTAAATTTTCCAGATGGAACTAATTGGAAAGTTTGTTTGGGACTCAAGATTCTATGAGATGGTATTAGTTGGAAAATGAGCTCATTAGTTTGAGCCCAAACAATTTCGACACCATTCAATACTTTTTTTCACAAAATTGAAATCACTACGATTGACATTAAAAGCAGTCTGGAATTGAAAAGAAAGATGAATAACCGACCCTCGATATTCTCTTGAAGTTTGGTTTTAACTATTGAATTTTTGTATTGAATTTTTGATTCTACCTTTCATGCCACTAAGAGTGCTCTTGGTACTTAGTTCACCATGCCATATCTAGATGACTTTGCTATCTCTCTCACTAGGGAACAAGATAAGCTCATCTAGATGGGCACCCTCAAATCCTCAAAGTCACATGCTCTAGTTGCCAACGAAGACAAAAAAGAACATAAAGGAATAGGTAATAAGGATAAGAAATAAAAAAATGACAAAGTGAAAAAGGATAAAAAACCAGTTGTAAAAAACCATTGCATCAAAAGAATCCAATAAAACCTCTTCTTCAAAGTCTTCATTGCTATTCCTTTTGATCCATAGTTTTTTTGAGACTCGGCATCTAGTATTCTCGAGTGGGATACAACTATGTAGGATTATAGTTCCTTGATTATGAACCGTACTTGGGATTTGTCCCCCTTCCCATGGGAAGGAAACTTGTTCGATGCAAATGGATCTATTGGACAAAACTCATAGCAAATGAATTAATGAATAAGCATAAGGAATAGTTATTTTCAAATGGTTTTTCCCAAGTTTTCGATATTGATTACTTTGAGGTGTTTGCACTTGTAGCAAAAATAAATTCCATCTGAATCACACTTGGTATCAGTACATTACATTGATGAGAGTTTCACCAAATGGACATGAATAATGCTTTTCTCCACAAAGACCTTGCGAATGAGATATATATTGAATAACCATAGTGATTCATCCAGGACTCTTTCTTGGTTTGCAAACTCTAAAAGTCTATGGACTAAAATATTCCCTTGGGGCTTGGTATGCCAAGCTGGATTCCTTCCTTCTTACACTTGGGTTCTCTCATTGCCACTAAGATCCAAACGTTTAGATTTTATAGTAGGATGATTCACTTGTTGTGGTTCTCTATGTTGATGTTGTAATGATCACAAGGAGTTTCTCATCCATCATTGTGGTAGTGAAAACTAACTTTAGTGATAGGTTTTGATGACCAACTTGGGCTTGTTGCACTATTTTCTTGGGAATGAGATATTTCAGTTTGCTTTTGGGATCACCATCACACAATCCAAGTATACTCTAGATTTGCTCTTGAGGTTTCACATGGTTGAATGCAAGCTTGCTTTGAATCCCTTTCTTTTTTGTAGTTAGACTTGAGGCTCATTGTTCTTCACCCTTTGTTGATGGCACTTTGTACTGACAACTTGCTGAGAGTCTCATCTACTTGACCCACACAAGACCCAAAATTTCATATGTTCTGGGCATGGTCGCTTGATTCATGCAAGAGCCCCACGAGCTACATTGGAAAGCAACCAAGTGGCTTCTCCACTACATTAAAGGTACTCATAGTTTTGGGATTCACTATGCAATAAGCATTGATATTGACTTACTAGGCTATATGGATCAAGATTTGGTTGGTGATTCTTAAGATTGCAAGTTTACTTCAGTTTACAACTTTTCTTTTGGGTCAGATCTTGTTTGTTGGTTGAGCAAGAAGCAATCTTTATTGCTCTATATTTTGCTAAGGTTGAGTATCAGGGGGCTACTAATGTCACTACTGAGGCCATTTGGCTTTAAAATCTTCTCACTAAGTTTGGTTTTTAGTTTAGATGATCATTAGTCATATTTTGTGACAATCAGAGTACTATTCAAATCTCATGAAAGCTAGTCCATCATTAGAGGACCAAGCATAGTGAGGTGCACATGCACTACATTTTGGAGTTCATTCATGGATAGGTCATCGATCTCTGCTATTGCTCCACTTCTGAGCAAGTTGCCAATATTTTTTACCAAACCCTTAAAAAAATCATCTTCATTTGCAAACTTTGTTGGGGGTGCAAGAGTCTTCATCTTCGAAGAGGGCTACCTAGTCCTTACTGTTGGAGTTTTTCCTCTTTCTATTGGGGGTGTGGGGATATTCTCTCTTTTCTTGGAGGCTTCTCTTTGGGGGGGATTTTTATGTACATGGGTACCTTATTAGGCTTCATATGTGTGGACCCATCTTTTCACCCACCTAAGCTATGCTTAAGGGAGTTATTTTTGTATGTTTTTTTTCTTTTTCGAGTGGGTATTTATTTTCCTATTATCGAGGATTTTCCTATACTTTTTAGTTAATCTTGCTTGGGTTAATAAAGTGAGTATTAGTTTTAGTGGTGCAAGGTTTTGGCATTTTCCATGCGAGTTGCATTTATTATTACTAGATAATTTTGATGTACTCCCCTGATTGATTGTCTATGCCACCTCGCTCACTTAGTCTATATATAGTCACTCTCCTAGCTTGTTTCGCATCACTTTTGCATCTTGTAGCTTCATGTTGTTATGCTTTCCTAATGCTGTTTTGCTTCTTTAGCATTTGCATTACTCTCTTGGAGACTAACTTTGTAATGCTATTTTGATTTCTTTAGTCATTTGTATTTATAGTTTAACAGTTTCTATTTCTCACACTCAATCTTGGGTTATCATTTAGTTTGTAGGTTCTAACACTTTGTGAGTTTTGTGAGTAATCATTGATTTTTTCAACTATGGGAGAAACAAGTTCTTGAGAACTTTATCATGTTCTTCTACTACAACTACAAGATTTTGCAACAATTGATCATGATTATGGTCACGTGCAACCAACATATTAAGATTAACCCCAATTATTCCTTGGGATTGGCCAACAACAGTGATCAAATGTCACTTTCCTTTTTCATAATTAACTTATTTGTGAGACCTATAGTCTATTTCTTATTTCTTGTAGGCTAAGGGATAAAGTTAGGGAAATAATATAATAATAATATTTTGAGTTGTCCCAATAACTTTATTTTGAAACGTTGTAAAAAGGATGACTTCTGTATTATTATTCTGTTTAAGTGGGCCTAATGAAATATTTCATTAAGATGTTTTTGAACACCTTTTGAGGAAATATTAGGTGAGAATGGAAAACTCGAAAGTAAAAAGGTGAATATAAAAGATGAGTTTGGCACCAAAAAGGGCATCCATTGTTATTGTTATCAAACCCTATTTTCAGAGCTTGAGCATTTTGTTCATCTCCACACTCGAGGACAAATACCCTTTGGTGTCGCAATTTGGAGGACAAATACCCTTTGGTGTCGCAATTTGGAGGACAAGAACCCTCTCAGTTTCTAGTTGAGCTGATTCTATTAAATAATCACATTTATGTTGAAAGATGTAGTTATTTTGGTTTCAGTTTGGCTATTGGGATTTCCAGTTCCAGCTTTGTGGTGGCTTTCCAAAGTAATATATATATATTATTTGATTTTAAATAGCAAATCTTGTCATTGTTATTGGCCATACCTTTGCTGGGTTGTACTATTTTATTTGTCCAGCTAAATCATCTTGAAGTTGGCCATAGCTTTTGGTATTTGAAGTGCAGCCTTTGTAGGAATTTCCCCTTTATTTCTTATCATGGAATTTTATATTGGAGCTGCCGTACCATATCACCATATCATTATTGAGCAGCTTACATATATTGCCGTTTTGTTGTTTATTGATCTCAGCTTTTGATGAGTATTGTATGACAGCTGTTCAAGCCTTCCAGGGCATTTTGAGCCCAGCTGCAGCTTATTGAGGAGTCTTTCCTGATATTTGTAGCTGCTAGCTTGCGAGTAGATCTATAGTATCATATGTGATATTCATAAATTATTTGTGGGTTTTGTTGATTGTGCTATATTTAATTAATATTCAGCCAATGCACTGAATTTCGAGAATTATCACTGGAAATATTATTGTAGTCTAGAAATTGTAGATAACCTGTTATTGCATAATATATACTATGTATTATTAAATATGGGTGAAGTCTTCAAGTTATACAGTATTGTTATTTACCAAATCAGAAAATACAATTTTTTATGGTACAATACATCAAACTATCTTTGAGCTCCTTAACTAAGCCATCCCTATAAAATCATAAATGGTCCTCCATTTTGTGTTGCTGATGAGCCACCCAACATCGCTGGGGCCAAAGATGGGAGGGAGTTCAGAAATGGAAAGAACCATTACATACGTAGATACACATGCTGCTGGTTTTGCATGCCACTCTTTGAATACTTCATGTTTCTGAAATCAGCTTATAGGGCTCACAGTATATTTTTACTGTTAGGATTGTTGTTGTTGTTTTCATTAGCATTAGTATTCTCATTGGATGCCATGCCATCAACCTCCTTGCCTATTTTATCCTCAGCATCATCATTTTTGTCATCATCGTCATCTTCCTCTGATGGAAGACTCTATTCTGCCTTCACCATCTATGAAAGAAGCCCTCTCGTTCCAGTTCTGCCGTTTTGTCGTTCTGGTGGTGTTTTTGCAGCCAAGCCCCTCATTTGCATCCTGCTATTGCTCATGTTCATGTTCATGTGCTCTATTCCACTCCATTGGGAGTCTAAGGTGTGGTTATTGGGGTTTTGAATGCAGTTCCTAAAATCCCTTTGCTGATGCAGAAAATGCCAACCAGCTTCCACAAATAATCATCTTCCATGGGCCTAGGGGATCAACTTATAGGAAAAGATTCCAGATTTTGACAGAAAAATAAGCAATTGCAGACTTATATAATGCAGGTTTTCACAAAAGTTTTGCAAAATATTGGGCTTATTATACAGATTTAACAATCAGATTTCAAAAAAAATGTATACTATAACTGTTCATCCATACAGCACCTCACTGTCACTGTTCATCAGCACCACATGGTACTGCCACTGTTCATCCACATCGCCACCATTCTTCTGTACCGTCACTGTTCATCTTTACTGTCTGGACTCTTAACAGATTTCTGATTTCTGCCTTTTTCTTTCTTTTTATTGTGAACAGTGATTTGTCTCCTCGGACAATGATTTGCAGTCCCTCTCATAGTAACTGCTTCAGTGAATTCTTTTCCTTCCAAATGGATTGGATGGACATACTTTCTCCTAATGCTTTGTTGCTCTAATTTAGCCTACCCTTCTTAGGACTTCCTCACTCTGAATTTGCATACCCTTGTTAGGGTTTCCTCGCTTTGATACCAAGTGTAGGCTATTTTTGTTCTTCAGTGGTATGAAGTTGGATTTGATGTGAAGACTTAGATGAGCTGGCTCAAGACTCTTAAGATTCAAAGTCTATTGAAATGTATGTTTGGTGTTCTTTGAACATGAGAATTGGTGCTGTTGACTTAGTTAAGCATGGTGAAGAAGATAAAATTAAGTTGTATTTCTGGTCCAAGTCTGACCAGTCAGGTAGTTGAGATTGGCATCCTCTCAATGAGAAAATTCAAATTCAGGAGAACTAGGTGATTGAGAAGTGAAAATATTTTGCAATTTTCTTAAGTACCTCTCAAAATTCTTGAGCTTCTTCAGGTATGCCTTTGAAGCCAACTCTCTTTGTAGAGAAGAAGCATGATTCGAGTACTACTTTTGTCAATGACTTCCCAACAACAGACCATATTCTATTTGCAAAATATTTTCTATTTAGCGAAATGTTTATTTTCTCCAAATAGTTAAGTTTTGAAAAGGTTTCATATTTTTTGATGTGTTAGCTGTTCTTAAATGAAATATCTTAATTTTATGTTAAGTATTTGTGAGCAAAAAAATAAAAAAGAGTTTTGTTTAGTAGTCATATTTAGCATTTCCTGCCAAAATATCAATGTTTTCTCATCTCTGCTTATGTGTCTCATGCACTTTTTATACTGAATCTTCTTTATATATAGGTTGTTGAATGTAAAAATTAACCCTGTATTTATTTTTGGACTGTGACGATGGCATTGACTGCTGTGACTATGCAGAATTGTCGATTGAAAGAGCTATATTTGAAGTGGGAGAACGACAACAATGTTAATGTATTGATTATCAAGGTATGTCTATACACTAATGAAACCAACAATTTAGGTGCTCTATTTTAGAGAGAGGATTGTTTATCTTATTGGTAAGAAACACAAATATATCATTTGAATCTAAAAGAAGCATAGATGTAAATGAAAAGTTGGTTGGAAAGGAGAATGAAAGTAGTGAGATATTAAATAACTAATAAATGGGAAAATAAATTTGGAAATTCTCTTATCAAAAGATGGATAAAATTTGTGACATTTAGCTTTCAATGAATTTTACTTGGAGATAAAAAGATGGATGGTAGAGAAGATGGTTAAATGAGATAATAGTATAATTGTCTAGGGTCATCTTCTTGATGGCCTGTGTGGGAGACCTGTTAAGAAGGTATACAACAATATGCACTGCTTCAACCCAAAATTTCTTGGGATTATTTTTGTTCTCCAACATGCAATGGGCTTATTCTGTGATTGTACGGTTCCTTCGTTCAACAACGCCATTTTGCTAAGGAGTGTAGGGTGTTGTTTACTAACACTTGATACTGTATTTACCATAGAAGTCGATGAATTGGTTTGAATAGAACTCATCCTCATTATCTGACCTAGGAGTGATGATTGGACATCTTGACTCTTTTTCAACTTATTCTTTGAATTTCTGAAATTCATTAAACACATTTGATTTTTTCGCGAGGAAAAACACCCACGTTTTCCTACTGAAATCATCAACAAATAAGAGGAAATACCTAGCACCAGTGACCAATCTAGTATTCATTGGTCCACAAACATCGACATGAACCAATTGAAGAACCTTGGATGCTCTCCAAGATTTGCCATCTGAGAATGGAGTTCAATGCTGCTTCCCTGCTTGGCAAGCTCCGCATACACCATGTGTCTACTGTTGAATCTCAGGTAAGCCTTCTACCAAATTCTCTCTAGCCAACTGAGAGAGGTAGGCTATGTTGAGATGCCCATACCACTGATGCCAAAGAGTGCTGATGGATGAAGTCTTCGCAACAGTGCATGCTTCTGAGAATCTCCAGAATCAACCAGTCGATACAAACCATGATCTCCGAACTCAACTGCAATCGTTTTCTTGGACTCCTTATCAACAATGCAACACTTATTTGAACTGAAGATGATGTCTAACTTTAGACAGTGTCACATAATTTGACTCACAAAGAGCAGATTGAGCTCCATGCTCGAAACATAGTATACATTGAGAAATATAAGATTTCTCCCACTAGACGTGATGTGAACATTGCCTTTGCCGACAATTGTATACTCTTCGCCACCACTAAAGATGACAGAATCAGAGCAATCCTTATACATTGTGAACCAATCTCTCCTGTTAGTGAAATGTTGAGATGCTCCAAAATCAATATACCATGCAGATGATTTGACATGATCTACTGGTCATTTGGCCATCAATGAATAGAAGGCAAACTTCTACTCATAATGCATTGATGCCATCCCTCCCATTTTTAAAGGCACAAAAATCGAGGTAATCAGGTGGCACGAATCCCAAGGCAATCGGTTGGCACAAAAACCCACAATTTTTTTTGAATCGTCAAAAAACTTAGAGCATGGATATCCCATGATTTTGTCCGAAAATCGAGAGAAAAATATGTGAAACTTTTGACATGGGTATGAAACCCTAGTCATTGCTATCAAGATTTTCAAAAAATCGTTAGAAAAAAGAACTTCAGAGGTCACCAAAACTTCCAAAAACTCTAGGCAATTTATGAAACCCTAGGTGCAAAAAATTATCCCACAATTTTTAACAAAAAATCATAAAAAAATCTTCTGCTAGACCTACAATTAGCAGCAACAGACCCACAATTTTTTTGAAAAATTTGTCAAAACAAAATCTGTAGAAATCCCATGATCTTTCTCAGGTCGTGGAAATGAGCAAGAAACCTGTGAAAAACAGGTTGCACAAATTGTAGGAAGTTGCACAAACCAGACTCATGAAAATGCAGAAGTTGCTAGCAAAGGATCATGATTTTTCAAAACAGGTGCCAAAAACCACCACGAAGTTAGGAAATAACACGTACAAGAAGAACTCAAAATATTGCCCATAAAAACGGAAAAAAACATGCACAGGAACTCAGAATAGTGCCCACGAACTTGGAGAAATTCGCACAAAAACCCTCACAATTTTTAATGATGCAATTTTGTTGCAGATAAACTCTCAAATTCTTTAGGGAAGAATGCTCATGATTTTTCCAGAATGAAAAACCCTGAATGATTTTTATTTTAAGAAAGCTGGACAAAAAACTTATAAATATCTTTTGCAATTTTTTATAGCAAAAAACCATGAATTTTATCACAATTTTTTTCCAAAAATCAACATCTACTTTGATACCATGAAATGGTAATTAATTGATCGTTGCTAATAAGGAGAGGAATACTCCTTTAAATAATAGTTTACAAGATGATGTTTCTAAAAGAAACAATCGTGAACTAAAGGAAAAACATAAAGTTGCTAAAACTAACAAAAACCAATCTAAGTTAACTGAAAGTAAACTAACAATTTGTTAGAAATATTGTCATTGATGTCAATGGTACGAAGACAAAGTTTGCTATCATTAATGTCAAAGGAAGAATGAGGAGATTGTTGGATGTTGTCATTGATGTCAAAGCATGATTGGGAATAAGCATGACTGAAGCTAGTATATTTGAAGTCAAAAGTGAACTTACTTCCATAAGAGGAGCTCGCCTACTTGACACTGAGAATCGTACTCTGGTTGATGATGGTTGAGGAAAGAATATTTAGAATTGAAGTGTTGGATTAAATAATAAGAATCTTGAAGATGAAATGGTGTTTTCCAAGGATACAATGTGATACAATGATAGTAACATGCTATCACAACAACATAATTCACATCAGTGATTTGTTTAAAGAATGGCAAGCACTTTGTTTACTAAGAGCAACATGTTAGTTGACTTCCTCTTCAACTAACAAAAGAGAACTATATATTATATACAACAAGTTTTACACGTACAACACATGAAAAGAAAAGACAACCACAAAAGACAAATTAGGGATTAGACAAAAATCGAAAAAAAAGACAAAACTCTCTTTCTTACTCAAGGAAGTATGCAGCGATTAGAAGTCTTAAAAAGAAGCGATCAAGATTAATATTTAAACTAAACAACAAAGTAGCGATTATGATTAATATTTAAACTAAAAGACAAAGCAGTGTTTGGTAATTAGTAAAGGTGCGATTTATTAAAGAAGTGACTTTTTCCAAAGTGGTGCGATTCATTAAAAATATGTTTTATTACATGCTGGAATGACATTGCAAAAGGAGTGATTTATTTTAACAGATATTTTCATTAAAGTAAAATATTCTTCAAAGGATGCGGTTCTTTAAAAAGTTTAATATGAACAAACAATGTTCTTTGTGAAGAGGTATGACTTGCTTTAAGGTTGTGACTATTTATGAAGGGAGATGTCTCTAAGGGGAATTATCCCTCTTGGGAAGGTATAAAACAAACATTGTATGAGAGTTGGAGATGTGTGTTGTGTTAAAAGATAATCAAGCATGTACACTAAGGGCCATTGATAAAAAGATAAATAGCAGATTTGATAAGAAGAGAATGAAAAAATAAGGTTGCATGTTTGATGAGAAGGATATAAGGAGTTTTATAGCTGATTTATGTGATGAATTTGTGATCATGTTCTTGGCAGATTTATGATCAATGTATAGCAGATTTGAGGAGTAGATTATAATAGTTTGAAGAAGAGAGCGATAGCAAAATTTGTGGAGAAAAAGATTATCCATCATCTGTTGTAGAAGCAACATTGATAAGGTGGAAATTTGAATGAGGGGTTGGTGCCTCTAGTGGGTTGGTGGTCACAAATTGAATGAGGGGTTGGTGCCTACAAATTTTGTAAAAAGAAGAATTTATATAAAAGCATTAATTTTTTGTGGTTTTCTCATATTATGGTTTCCTCGTAAATATTGTGTTATTGTGTTCTTCTCATGTGCATGATTAATGAAATTGATTTGTTAAAGTTTAAATTGATAAAAATTGTTGTTATACTGATTCATCGCCTCCCCTCTCAGTATAACCGTGTGCTCAATACAACTAACTAAGAACTAAGATGACCATTAAATATTACACATCATCCTTTTCTTTAAGCAATCATGCGTAAGGTCGGCAAGGAAACATGTTAAGGAAGGGCGCTATAGGTTCTCTCATTAAGTACGCCAACCCTAAGTTGGATGGGATGGTCTTGGTGGGATGTTTCGTCCACTTGGGGCCAAGGGGGGTATGATCCCGCCCTTGTGCTTAACTAGGATGAATAATGTATAGATTCTCACATTGTAAGTACACCAACCCTAAGTTGGATGGGATTGTTGTGGTGGTATGTTTCGTTCACTTGGATGGAACCTTGAATAACCATCCCACAAAACTCACATTGGTGCACATAAGTTCATATAGGAGGAAATTAGTTTATTAGATCCCTATCAGCTATGTATGAAGAGATTGTATTGCAAAATAAAGATCATTTGTTACAGAAGGGAATTATTTTACCAAGGCAAATAATATCGTCAGTGCATCACTATAATGTTCCTATGTTTTGCACCTTGGGTGAGGGGGAAGGAAGACCAACATTAATAGAAAACATCACCATTAAGATCATAGATGTGTGTCATGTTTCAAATCTTCATCTTAATATGTGGGAAGTTGCCAAAGGTTGCTTGGTTGGCTTTACATATGCCAAATGCAGTTGCTTTAAAAATCTAAGGTTTCTGGAAATTCACTTATTGCTTTACTCCTGCATATCCCCCAACAATCATAGACCTTGAGACCACTTAAATTGCTGGGAAGATCTCCTTGAAAAGACTTAGCCCCTTCATTAACATCAATTATGCAAAAAAAAATTAAATATTCGAGCAATCATCCATGCTAAAACAATAATTTTGAGCAAATGTAATGGAGATAGCTCAATTCTTTAAGAACATACAAATAACAGATTTTGACTCTTAGAGAGATCTTAAGAAATTTTTGGAAAGAACCATTGGCACTATAATTTGAGGTTTATGGTTTGAGATTTATCATGGGACATATTCATCAAACTTCATTGAGGTAGGAACACAAATGTTCTAATAAAGAGTAAGATCTATTAAAGTATTAATTGTAATAGTAATGGTCATCTTAGCTTTTAGTTAGTTGATATTTTACTTTTAGTTAACTTAGTTTGCTGTAATTAGCTTTTAGTAACTTCTGTTTCTGTTTTAGTTTGTTTTAGTAACATTCTGTTATCTGCTTTAGTTATTGATTATTTCTTTTTATAAACATTTTTCTATAATTCTTTATATAAGGAGTATTTCTCTCCTTTGTAAATAATGAATATCGAATATCAATTATCATTTCATGGTATCAGAGCTTAGGCTCAAACTTTTTTGGAAATTTTTTTTAGCAATAAAAATTTGTGTATTCCTAAGGATATTTTAAAATTTCTTAGATGTTTTTGCTTGTTTTTTTAATTTTTAAAATTGAATGTTAAAGGTTAATAACCTAGAAAATTGAAAAAAATTTAGAAGGTTTTGGCAGATTTTTTTTTTTATAAAATTTGTGGAGAAGTTTTTTAGCTAATTTAAAAAAAGTAAAATCGAGGGTTTACTTTAAAAATTCAAGGTTTTTTTAGAAAAAGAGTTCGTGAGAATTTTTTAAGATAAATTCGCGGATATGTTCGTACCAATTTTCGAAGGGTTTTTTAGAAGTTGATTTTTGTGAGTTTGTCCAAGACAAATCGCGGATTTGTGAAGTGAAAATCGCGTGGTTTTTTTGCATTTGTTATTCGGGGCTTCTTTCGTGGGATTTTCATGTGATTATGAGTGCAGTTTGTCAATGTCCTGTGTCTTCTTCAAAACACAAAGATCTCTTGTGTTTTGGGCATCACGTTTTTTTCCCTGCCAATTTTTTTTTCTTCTTGGGTGTTCCTCTGTTTACAGGATTTTTTCTAGATGATGAGATCTGAAGTTGCGTCTGAAACAAAGGGTTTTGACAGATTTCTTATTTTTTCGGTCGTGAAGAATTTCTTCTTTTTTCGTGTGTGCCATTGAGTGTTTTTTTGGTTTTTTCGAGATCTGTATGAACACATGACTGCAAAAGATTTTTCTACATTTTGTTGGGTGCGTCTGGGGTCTAGCGTCATGTTTTTTTAAAAAGCCATGAAGATTTTCGCGATGTAGACATGTTTTTACCATTTTCATGGGTTTTGCTAGATTTTCTCTGATTTTTTCTTGCCGTTTCTCTACGACCTAGGGTTTTTTGAAACTCATAAAGTTTTCTAGACTTTTGTTGGTGTGCAGTTTTTTTTAGAGTTTTTGGAAATTTTTTCTATAATTTTTTTTGCTGCGGCAAGGTTTTCCAGTGATGGGTTGTTTTGCTGATTTTTTTAAAGACCGCAATAATTAGAATCGGGTGGCCTCCCCGCTATAAACTATAGTGCAGATGGGTTGTTTGTTGATTTTTAATTTTCATCTTTGTAGCTTCCAGTTTATCTTTTTTTCCTTATTTTTTGTTTCTTTTTACTCTTTTTCTTGCTTTATCTATTTAATCTTTCAATGTTATGTCTTTTTTTTATTTGTTTATCTATTATTATTTAATCTATGTTTTTTGACACTTATTTGTTGCTTCTCTCTGATTTTCAATTACTTATGGTATTGTATCTATTTATTTCATTCTATTACTTTATTTTTCTTTGTCTTGATTTTTAATATTACCTCTCTTTTTCTCTATGTTACTTTTTTCATTCATATATTTTATATTTCATTTGTTTTCTCTCTTAATTATTTTCCCTATTTTCTATTTGTTTTCTTATTTTGTGTCTCTCTCTTACCTTACCTTGTTTGTGCACATCTCAGTTTATTTCTTATTACTTTTATTTATATTTTTTTTCAATCTATATTTTTTTCGACTTACCTTTATTTTTGTCTCTTTCTTTTCTTTTTAAAATTGTCTTTCTTTTTACCAACTTTTTTATTTCTTTTCAATTTTTTTTTTTAATTAGCTTCACCATGTAATTCTTCCCTTTTACATGATTTTCTCTCTCTCTCTCTCTCTCTCTCTCTCTCTCTCTCTCTCTCGACATTCAATGCTTCTTCTTCACCATGTAATTCTTCATCTTTACATGATTGTTTCTCTCAGTCTCTCTCTTACTTGACATTCAATGTTTCTTTTATTCCCCCTCTTTCTTTCTTTCTATTTTTTTTTTCTCTTTATGGTTGTTCCTATTTCTACCCCACTTTTGTTTTCTATTTATTTCTATCTTCAATTCCTTTTTTAGATACTTTCATTTATTTTTATGTCCTTTTCTCTTTTTTTTTATAAATTTTTTTGTTTGTTTGTTTCTGTTTATTTTTATTTCACTTTTCTACTCTCCTTTTTATTCTTCGTTTCTTTTCTATGATTAATTATTTCTCACTTAATATTTTCATTCATCTTATTGCTTTTCCCTTTCATTAACTATTCTTTATCTATTGATTTTTTATTTTTTTATTTGTTCTCTTTCAAATTCATTTACTCATTCTTTCTTTTTTTCTTCTCTCTCATGCTTGCTTTATTATTTCTCTCTTCTTTTTTTCTCTTTATGTCTCTACTTTCTATTGTTAATTTTTTTATAAATTTATCTTATCCTTATCTATATACCTTTTTTTTTGTTGCTTAAACTTTTAATATTACCTATATTTTTCTTTGTTGCTTTTTTTCATTCGTGTATTTTATATTAAATTAATTTCTTATTTTGTATCTATTTTTTTCTTAAATCTTTGATTTTTTTGTTTTGTTTTTGTTTTTGTCTATTACTTTTTAATCCATCATTTATTTAGTAGTTTTCTCATTCTATCACATTAACACTCTCCCAATATCTATTGCTCTAATTTCTATCTTACATTTCCTTAGTTTGTGTGTCTCCCTCTATTTGTATTTATTCTTTGCATATCTATTTTAATGATTTTTTGTTTCTTCACCAATATTTCTCTGTTTTTGATTCTCTCTTTTATTTGTCATTTCTTTGAGCAGTTTTTGTAATTTTTATCTCTATGTTTGGAATTCTCTCACTCTCAACTTTATTTATTTGTCTTTCTAAATTGTTTATTATTTATTCAAATTGCTTATGTGAGTATATTTTTGTTGTTTCTCTATCTTCATTCTTTCTCTCTCTCTCTCTCTATGTTTTTTGGTCATTCATTATTTATTTATTTTTATGTTATTTTTAATTTTTTTAAATTTTTTTAACTTTAATTATTCTTTTTTGATATTTTTATAATTTTTGTCCACTTTTTGTCTTTTGGATTTCTCTCACAATCTTTCCTTTGTTGTCTCACCATGTCCCTAACTCTTTCTCTCTATTTGTTACGTTTTTATTTATTTTTTATATTTCACTTCTCATTCTATCTATTTTATATCTAGATCTATTTTCCTATTATCTTTCATTGTATCAAATTTATCATGCCCATTCTTTCCTTTCATGTTTTATTTCTATCTTTCTATTTCAATTCTTAATACATAACATGTTTTCAATGATTTGACGATGCTAGAGACATTTATAGTAATTGACTTATCTACGCTACAATTGAATTAAAAAATCGACTTTCATACCCTCATTTTCACTCCTAAAAACAAATAGAAGTCGGGTTTGTCTTAGAGCCACATGAATAGCGAAAGAGGCTTAAGTCATGGGTATGCTCCCCATGGTCTTGGGTTTGATTTTGAAGTCCGAGTTTACTCGATGCATGTGGGTTGCAGGCTATTGCATACTTCCTCGGGGGACTAGTCTTGGTCCAACGTGACCCTTTTTCGACCCCAACTTGGCAAAATGTAAGACTAAAGTAAGATGGGTTGGGTTGCAAGGATGCCCCTAAGTTAACAAAAAGAAAGAGAGGAGTTCATACCTTTTTATCGTCTTTGAAACAGGTTTCAATTGAAATATTTTGATTAATTAGAAGCCAATTTACAAAAAAATCATAATGTGAATTGAGTGTAGCTTTGATTGATACACTAGCAATCCATTCATATTAAATAATATAATATATTTCTCCCTTGTTATTTGGCTCAAAGGTGTTTTAGAAAAAATTTCTATCCTTGTGACTCAACTGATCCCTTTTCGACCCCAATTTGATAGAATGTATGACCAAGGTAAGACAGATTGAGCGTTGTTGGGTCATGAGGACAAAAAAAGTAGAAGAACAATGTGAGGCTAATTTGCAAAAAAAATATAATGTGATTTTAGACTACTTGTTGATTGAGACACTAACAATCCATTTGTATTAACATAACATCCTTCTCTTTTGCGCTTTGGATTAAAGGTGCTTTAAAAAAAATTCTATCTCTGTGACCCAACTCGCCACTTGTTGACCCCAACTTGACAAAATGTAAAATCAAGGTAAGGCAGGTTGGGCGTTGGGTTGGACTACAAAGATACAAACAAGAAATAAAAAGAAGTCCATATTTTTTTATTATCTTTGAAAGGGGTGTGGATTGAATATTTTTATTAATTGAAGACCAATTTAGAAAACAAATCATAATGTGATTTTAGTGTATTTTCTTGATAGATACACCAATCTATTCATATTAAGTAACATAACATCTTTTCTCTTTTTCCCTTTGGATCAAATGTGCCTTAAAATAATTTCTATCCCTATGACCTAACTCACCCCTTTCCAACCCCAACTTGGCAAAATGTAAGACCAAGGTAAGGCTGGTTGGTCATTGAGCTAGGTCGCGAGGATACCCTTGAGTCAATAAAAAAAAGAGAAATTTTTTTATATCTTTTTATTATCTTTGAAAAGGGTTTGGTTTATAATATTTTGATTAATTGGAAGTTAATTTACAAAAAAATTATAATGTGATTTTAATGTATTTGTTGATTCATAGTAAGTAACAAAACATTTCTATCCCTGTGACCCTACTCACCCTTTTTCGACCCCAACTTGGCAAAATGTAAGACCAAGGTAAGGCGGGTTGGGCATTAGGTTGGTTCACAGGGATATCCCTAAGTCAACAAAAAAATAAGAGAGAAATCCATACATTTTTGTTGTCTGAAAAATGTTTGAATTATAATATTTTGGTTAATTGGAAGTCAATTTACAAAACAAATTATAATGTGATTTTAATAGACTTGTTCATTGATACACCAACAATCCATTCGTATTAACATAACATTTTTATCTCTATGACCCAATTCAACCTTTTCCAACCCCAACTTGGTAGAATGTAAGATCAAGGTAAGGTGGGTTGGGCGTTGGGCTGGGTCATAGGGATACTTCTGAATCAACAAAAAAAATAAAGAGAAATCCATACCTATTTATTATCTTTGAATTTTTTTTGGATTAAAATATTTTTATTAATACGAGGTCAATTTACAAAAAAAAATTCATAATGTATTTTTAATGTACCTGTTAATTGATACACCAACAATCTATTCATATTAAGTAACATAACATTTATATTCCTATGACTTAGTTCACCCTTTTCCGACCCCAACTTGGTAGAATGCAAAACCAATGTAAGGTGGGTTGGGTGTTGGACTGGGTCACGAGGATACAAAAAAAAAAGAAAGAGAAATTTATACCTTTTTTATTATCTTTGAAAAATGTTTGGATTGAAATATTTTGATTAATTGAAATTCAATTTACAAAAAAATCATAATGTGATTTGTGTACTTGTTGATTGATACACCAACAATCCATTCGTATTAAGTAACGTAACATCCCGTCCTTTGTGCTTTGGATTAAAGGCGCCTTAGAATAATTTCTATCTTTGTGATTCAACTCGTTCTTTTCAATCCCAACTTGGCAGAATGTAAGACCAAAGTAAGTCGGGTTAGGCATTGGGCTGGGTCATAGAGATACCGTGAGTTAACAAATAAAAAAAGAAGAGAAATTCATATATTTTTATTGTTTTTTAAAAGGGTTTGAATTGAAATATTTTAATTAATTGGATACCAATTTACAAAAAAATCATACTATGATTTTAGTGTACCCGTTGATTGATACACCAACAATCCATTTGTATTAAGTAACATAGTATATTTCTCCTGTCTTTTGGATCAAATGTGTCTTAGAAGAATTTCTTTCCTCCATGACATTTGCATAATACTATTACAAAAGGAAGATAGGCGTATTATAGAATCAACCCAAAATTAAAGAGGGATGAAAAATAATTAATCGAAATTGGTAAAACCAAGAAATTCTGTCATAGGATTGAAATATAGAAACCATGGCTTGACTAATAAAAAACATTTCTTTATTTTTTCTCCCCATATGTCTTTCTATCTTTTATTTGTTATCTATTTTTCTCATCCTCTCAATTATTATTTTTGTCTATCTACTTTCTTTGCCCATTTCTATATTTTCACATTCTTTCATATATTTTTAGTTTTTTTTCTCTTTATTCTCTTTCGCTTGCTTGGTCACTCACTCTATTTGATTTATTCTCTCTGTCTATTTTTTCTTTTTTTACCATTTTTTTTCTTTTATCTTTGATTGTAAATTTGCCATTCTCTCTCTCCCTATATTTATCGCATTTTTTCACTTTGTGTCGATCTTTGTGAACGCTAACATTTGGCGTAGTGTTGGTTTGTGTTGTGAAAACATTGAGAAAAAATTAAGGGGCACATTACAGTAGAAGAAACAGAGGAATGTCAGAAGATGATCACACATAAGGTAAGAAAAAGATATGTTGAGGCAAGAGGATATATTTATAAAAGTTCATCACTCCATTTGCAGAGCTGCCAAAATTAGCATTTTTGAAGTCATCTTTTTGGGGAAGCAAAGACTTCCAAGAATAGAACTTAAAGCAGTAGTTAACTCGATGCCTTTTCCGAGTTTTCTTGCTATTCATGTCTCACACTTATCTATTCTTTGTGAAATAGGAAAAATCAAATGTAATAGTTGGAACTTTCCCTGCTTTTGGCTTTCAACATGTTGTTAGTTAGTTGTTTTGTTTTAGTTTTAGAAATAAAGCTTGCAAGTTGGTAAGTCTAATTGTAAATTCAAGGAGATTTTAGGGCTCCCTACTCCTTGTTTGTGTATAAATAAGGGCGGCCTTTCCCATTTTTCTTTAATCGTTATTGTGATAACAAATTGTTGAGCCTACGTTTTCCTGCAACTTTATTATTCAGTGTCTGTTCACTTTGTGTAAGAGCAAGTTTGCATGCTTGCCATTTGTTGTAAATCATTGTTTAGTTTATGTGTAATTTGTGTCAAGTGTATTTTGATTTGATCGCTAAATTGTATGCTTGTTATTGCTACAAACCTACTGTCCAAGAAGTGTAATCGTTGTTAGAAATTTTAGAAAGGAAATCTTATGCTTGCTTTGCTGCTCTGAACTACCGTCTCAGATTTCGTTTTATGTGTTCTACTTATATAATCTTTATTTCAGCTTGCATCTAAAAGTACAATGAGTCTTTAGGTGTGCGTTGGAAGTGAGTTTGTTTAAGTATTTGTGTTATCAAATCATTCCTTGTTTACTTCTAACTCTCAAGCTTTGAATTTACTTGAGTAGCTAGAAGTGTCATTAGAGTAGGCTTAGTTGTAGTTGAAGCCTTGGAAAAGAGAAAACCTTAGCTGCGACGTAAAAAGTTTTATAACCTTGTGCTCTTAGCTGAGAACAAAAAGATTGGCAAATAGTATAGTTTACTTTCTTTAGCGTCATCAGCAAAGAGGGAGCTTCCCCTCCTAATTTGGAGTGTAGTTTATTTGTGCATAGCTGTCCGTTTCTAATCCACATTCTAGAGGTGCGAATTGAAACGCAAACAAGAAAAATGTGAAGACATTAGTGCATATTTGAGAAGACTACATTGCAGATTTATGAGAGAAAAATTGGCAGACATATGTGAAGGTGGTAAGGCTATTGCCAATTAAATTATTAGATTATTCTTGTGGAGGTTGGAGCCTCCTACCTAAGGAGATCTGAGGTGTGAGCCTCTTATTGAAGAGATTGGAGTCTCTTGCTAAGTTGGTGCTCAATGATGAGGATTGGAGTCTCAAATGGGTTGTTGCCTACAAAGTTGTATGAAGTTTCCTATAAAAGCAATATTTTACCGTGGTTTTCTCTCGCAAAAGTTTCCACATAAAATCATGTGTGTATCTTGTGTTCTCTATTGTTCGATCTTGCTTGTGTGGATAATTTGATTATTGCTAAAGTTATAAATTGTAAAAGTTGCTCTTATACTGATTGACCCCCCTCTAAGTATGTGTGTGTGTTTCTTCATAAAGCCCTAGTAAATAACTTTGTTTTCTACAAAGAAGCTTTATTCTTTGAGGAAGAGTGATAGTGATTTCGTTGTAGACAACTCAAATACATTAAATGTTATTGTGAGCCAATTATAGGCTATAGGTGTGCAAATGGATCATGAGGATCAGTGCATTACATTTCTATGCTCTTTGCTAGATTCATGCGATAACTTGGTGATGGCAATCAACAATGTTGGCACTAAGTTTATGATTGAAAATTTTAAATTTTGTCAAGGATGCGTTGGTTGAAAGAGAAGGACAAGGGAAAGAACAAGGAGGACAATAGATCCAAATTTAAAGGGAGATATTAGTTTCTTGGTAAATCCAAGGTTAAGTATGATGAACAAGTGAGAGCAATCAAGCAAATTTATTATGAGGGTGAAAGTGATTAAATACAAATAAAGGTTGGTTACTTACCAACCTGATCTTGATCAACTACCTTATAACTAGTAGTTATAAATTATGTAAATGATGTAATATTAAGGGGGTATTACATTATATGCCAAAGAGACCTGTTGTGATGAACAAGTGAGAGCAATCAAGCAGATTTATTATGAGGGTGAAAGTGATTAAATACAAATAAAGGTTGGTTACTTACCAACTTGATATTGATCAACTACCTTATAACTAGTAGTTATAAATTATGTAAATGATGTAATATTAATTTTATTCTAACAGCCCCCTTATTACATCATATGCCCAAGAGACCTGTTGTGACCTATTTCACACATCACCCCATTGCAAATGGGGACCCTCAGTGGTTCGCTTTGGGTTGCAATTTCATAAGTTTTTTTGCTCGGAGAGTTTCATGATAGGATTTTGAGTTATCACCCGAGCCAAGTAAAGAATCCGAGCTTGAAACTGTGCCTAGACGTCATGGAAGTGCTCAGAAGGTTCGGAAGATGAGGATCCCCTGTGCTTTGAGTCAATCTTGACACTTTCTATTTTTTAGGCATTCTGTTTTTTTGCGTTTTTGATTTTTAGCACTTTTAGACCATTCCGGAGTTCCTATTTTTTAGGGATGCTTTTTGCTTTTTCTATTTTTGGAAAGTGCTGGGTTTTGGGGTCCCATAGGTTGTGGAGTCAACGTTTTCTCTAGAGAGGAAAAAAGCAACCAAAAAATCAAGCTTTTAGAATGAGAAAAGCAAATAAGCAATGAAAATGATCAAAAAACAATGAAAAATCATGACAAAGAAATCAAGGCATATGGCAAAGCAAGTATAAAATTTGTAATGTCCCCTTTTTCACTAGCATCAGAATTGGGGATTAGCCTATTTTTCTTGACCCTCGTAGGCTAATAGTTCTGGATAGAGGGTTTCTTGGATGGGCACTTGGTCGTCAAATCTTAGTGTAACGACCCCAAAACCGGGTAAACAAAAATTTTCTACTTTTACTAATAAGATACAAGGAAATACAATTAAATGACAAAATAATAACTTTTCTTTTCATTCTAATTGAACATTTCATCATAAAGAAATAAATGACACAATTTATCATTGTTCTATTTTCCAAGTAAATATCAGAGTACACTTTCATCATTACTTTTCTTTCAATTAAAAAGCAAGGTAAGAATCTTACAAGTTTCAAACATAGCTCGGAAGCTTTTGAGCAAATAGGAATAAGACTGTCCAGGATCTTCCCTTTCAAACCTTGGTTCATCAGAAGTCTACTGTGGAGGAGAAACATCACTTAGGTGCTTTTCCACCAACCACGGACTTATATTGCGGTCCCCCGCACGTTTACTGTTAAGTAGACGGCCCTACCTTCTACGAAGAGATTGGTTGGGTAACCGATTCTGTATGACCAACTGAGCATAGTGTGTAATCTTACATAACTAAATCCTTGTGCCCTCACAATCTCAATCTAGCATGTAACCTGGACTACTGTGAACTGACAGTGTAATTCGTCTCACAGTCTAAGTGGACGTTAGGTATACTACACTACTTTGGCCAAAGCATTTCGGCAGTACTTATACTGACGGTCATCTATCACTTGCACTAAGTCAGGTTCAGTTTGACTTAAGGCTGCCTTATCCTACGCGTAGGTTGAGTCCTTTCCGTGGGTAGTCAATCACCCTAGACTTCCTACTTCAACTACTTAAACAGGAAATGGAGTACAGTCAACAAGGGGTCCCTCTGGTACTTCCTAACATGGAAATCTTTATCCATGGAGTACATAGCTTTCTCTAGTTAACCTATTTAACTCTAAAGCTTTAGACTACCTTGGTACTGAATCCACCCTCGTCCTAGTATTAATAACTAGTCCCTTTCCTTTATTTAAGGAGTTCAAGCAGTATTCAAGCAATACAAAACATAAGGTACTTTTACTAAGAAGTAATCAAACATTTCCTTTTTTTTTATGTTATTCCTTTTCGAATTCTCCTATGAATTCAAACTAATCATTTCAACAAGCTTTTAAGCTATTTCCAATTCAACAAGCTATTAAGCTATTTCTTAATTCAAAAAGCTTTTCTAAAGAATTTAAACTATTCCCAATTCAACAAGCTCTTTAAGCTATTTCTTAATTCAATAAGCTTTTCTAAGGAAATTTAACTATTCCCAATTCAACAAGCTCTTTAAGCTATTTCTTAATTCAATAAGCTTTTCTAAGGAAATTTAACTATTCCCAATTCAGCAATTCCATAGAAACATAGAGGTTTCCTATTATTTTTCCTTTCAAACTACAGCATAATGCAAGGCATAATCAAGCAAAACTAATAACACTTTTTAAAATCAATGACAAAAATTCTACAAAGATATTTCTCATGCTTGATTTCCTTTTGTGTATGAGCTCGATCGGTAGCTTCAGTTCTTGCTCCACCGTCCTTCGCAGCCTTCTCTCAGCTTGAACAAATACTACTTTCAGGTAAATGCAATTTGGTATGAGGAAAAGTTACTCTCAGCAATACAGTCTCAAATTGCAAATGGCTTTCACAAAATGGTAATGGCTTTTACAATCTATCTCACAATCTAATTGCAATGATGGTTTGCAACTTACTGTAAATGCAACAGCAGTGTAGGTGAATAAAGCTCTCAACAAGAGGGAATTTTAACACACAGAAATACCACAGCACTGAAATTCGTGATTCCAATGCAAAGGAGAGTGAGTGAATGAGTGAGTGCTTTTCAACAATAAGAGTGAACCTATTTATTGGTTTCGAATTCTCATGCTTACTAAATTGTAGGCATGAGAATTCGACACCTCTTCCTTTGATAATGTCAAAATGTGCAGTGGCAACCGAATAACCAGACACACAGCAAAATGAGTGATGATTCAACATATTTTCAAAGAATGTTTCAACATATCACTTGTGAATTTCGTGAAGCAACCACGTACAAGTTTAAACATTAAACTTGCCCTCAAAAATGGCGGACTGAAGAACAAATGGCGTTTTTAGTTACTGTTTGAAAATGTCAAGGGTTTCCCACAGTCGCTTATAGTTTCCTTTCACCCACACGTCCACAATGGTGGCGTTTCATACAGCTGCGACCAAGTCCACATTGTGCGAACTGGGCGCGGGCTTCAAATGCTGCCATTTTCCACTATTCACAGCTCAAAACAGTCGCGCAATTTCTTCACGGGAAGAAATCCGCGATTTTCAAATATTTCTTTTAAGTCTTTCAAAAGTCTAAAGTTCAAACTTACATTTCCTTCATTAATTTTTCATGCATTTTCAATGGTCTAGTAAATTTCGAAATTCCTTTCCTTTATTTAATACTTTCTAAAGTTTGAATATTTCAAAATTCCTTTATATGGTAATGCAAAATAATTACCAAAGACTTATACGTCTATTTCAAATCTTTCCAAGGGTTTAGTCATTTTAATATTCTCATTAAAATGTTATTAATACATTTTGTATTATATTCAATATAACATTATTATAGTTTTTAATTTACCTTTATTTAAATATATAAATATATCTATATAATATTTGAATATTACATTAGATATATTAATATATTATATTATTGGTAAGACTATAATAATATCGATATTAAATATATTATTAAATATATTAATAAACTTACCCAGTTTACACTTAAATATATCTATACATGTTTATTTTCAAATCTCCAATTACATATATTATAGGCCAGTCAGAGCACCTTTAATAGACGCAATTGCACAAACACGTATATATACATTTAACTGTAAATTCCAAGCATCAGTAACTTATCAGTTCACATTTCACATTCAAGGTTCTGAGAATAGTAAGTCATTCAATCAAGGAACACCGCTCATAAAGCACAAAGAAGTAATCAGAAACTCCTAAGCCTAAGGATGACTTATCATGACAACTCAATCTGACTTAGTTCCCAAAACCCTTAGTGAAGTGTGTGTATGCTCATATGATCAACTTTACCGGTTAGCCGACCAAGTTCCTCTCCCGAGTGATGTTTCCCCTCCACCTGGAGGAATAGTTCCTGTTCCTGCATCCATGGCACAAAACCACGGCAGTCAATTGCTCACAATATTTGCAGTATATATAAATCAAATATATAAAACAAGACTAATTACTTTCCTCTATGCATTGCTTATCCAAGAGTAACATCAATCAAGAATACAGAATGGGCCAGACATAACATGTAAACAGATTCTCATATTGATAACAAGGTTCAATCACATTTTATTCATTCAAAACCTTCCTTACAATCAGAATGCTCTAAGCATTACTAGAATAGTAACTATACAAATTCTGGGGTGTAACATACTCCCCCCCTTATGATTCATCGTCCTCGATGACCAAAGGTATTATTCAAAGCATAAAACAAAACAAAATCTTTATTGTTCAGCATTCTCAAAAACTTCAAGAATGTCAGGAAATCTTCTACGGATTTCCGCATAGTCCTCCCAAGTTGCTGAGTCTTCCGCATACTGGTCCCACTGAACCTTGCATTGCGAGACTTCTCGGTTACGTAAGTGTAGCTTACGTATTTCCAGCACCTTGACGGGCTCGAGAGTTATTACTCCTGGATCCCTTACCTGTAAGGCAGTCCAATCAATAACATGATTATCTCCAGCAATATACTTTTTAAGGTAAGATACATGGAAGACATTATGCATTCTAGCAAGAGCGGGTGGCAAAGCGATTCGGTAAGCTACAGGGTTTACTTCTTCTAAGACTTCAAATGGTCCAACATAACGTGGAGCCAATTTAGAATTCTTTCCAAAGTTAATGGAACTTTTGTGAGGTTTCACTCTCAAAAGTACCTTGTCACCTATGACAAAACTTCGAGGCACTCTCTTAGCATCTGCATAACTTTTCTGTCGACTGTTAGCCTCTGCTAACCTTTGCTTAATAACCTTAACTTGTTCTTCCATTTCTGCTAACATTTCTGGCCCAAGACTTACTCGATCCTCAAGTTTATCCCAACTTATAGGAGTTCGACACTTTCGACCATACAAAGCTTCAAAAGGAGCCATTTTAATTGCAGAATGATACGAGTTGTTATATGCAAATTCAACCAAGGATAAATAGTCTTCCCACTTATATTGCTGATCCATGCAATATACCCTAAGTAGGTCTTCCATAACTTGATTTACCCTCTCAGTTTGCCCATCCGTTTCCGGATGATATGCCGAGCTAATGTTTAACTGCGTTCCCAATGCAGAAAACAAAGTTTGCCAAAACCTAGAAGTGATGCGTGCATCCCTATCAGATATAATCTTTTCAGGAATACCATGCAACCTAAAAACTTCCTGTACAAACTTTCTTGCTATGACTGGTATAAAGTGTGCTACCATCGGTTAGATTCCCTGGTATAAAGTGTGCTACCTTAGTTAACCTGTCCACTACTACCAAAATGGCATTATGCTTGTTCCTAGACATTGGCAATCCTTGCACAAAATCCATACTTATAACTTGCCATTTCCTTTCAGGAATATCATGAGGATACAACAATCCTGCTAGATGATGATGTTCAGCTTTTACTCTTTGACATTCAAGGCATTGAGCTACATAATTTGCGGCATCACCTTTCATTCCTTTCCAGAAATATAATGGTTTCACATCAGCCATCATCTTGGTTACTCCAGGATGTCCAGAATATGGTGCCTTATGAATCTCTTTCCATACAAGATTTCTCAATTCCTTGATATCTGGCACATACATCCTATCCTTGTACCTTAGTACTCCACTGGATTCGAATTGATACCCTTCATACCTAGAGTCTAAAGGATTCTTAATGAGTGCTTGCTTAACCTGTAAGTAAAATTCATCCTCTTTGCATTTCAAAAGCACTTGTTCCTTGAAGTCGCTTTGAATTGTCACAATAGATGCAATATGGCGTCTTCTACTTAAGGCATCGGCAACTCTATTCTCCTTTCCTTTAATATAATTTATATTGAAGTCATAATCTGCAATTAACTCCAACCATCTTCTCTGTCTAGCATTTAGATTAGGTTGAGTGAAGAGATATCTTAAACCATTGTGATCTGTTTTCAACTCAAATGGTTTTCCAAGCAAGTAGTGTCTCCACATCTGTAAAGCATGTACTACTGCTGCCAGTTCCAAATCATGCGAAGCATAATTCATTTCATATGGCTTTAGTTTCCTGGACTCGTAAGCAATTACTTGTCCTTCTTGCATCAACACACCTCCTAATCCTTCTCCACAAGCATCAGTTATGACTGTGAAGCTTCCTTCAGGATCTGGTACCTTTAGAATTGGTGCGGTGGTCAATGTTAAATTATAAATATCAAGAGAGAAAGTTCGACCCTTCTCATGCATTGATGATTTTGCTTGTTGGAAACTTTGGAGTGAAGCTTGGAGGAAGAAGGAGGCTAGGGTTTCCTGATTTCTTGCAGTGGGTGAGCCTGGTGGGGCTTTGTTTTCATTTTGAGCAGCTTGAGGGTGTGAAACACCACCTTAAGGTTGCTGATCAGTTATTGTTGCTTCAGTTAGAGACCTGTGTGCTGTTTGCAGGTTATTTCGAGCCATTTTCAAAGGAGTTTTGAGCAGCTATAGTCTCCATTATTGTTTTTATGGGAGCTATTCGGTTTTGAGACATTTTGGGACTTTTTTTTGAAAGCTACAACTAGCTGCGTTTTCTTGAGGGTTTGAATCAGCAAAAGAAAAAAAAAACGCCTTTTCTAAGAGGCTGCAATCACACCCAAAAGGGGCACACTTATCCTAGAAGGCTTTCCAATCCGGATTTGGTTGGGAGAAGTTCATCTTCCAAGAGTTGTGTGCATTTCTTTAGGGGCGGGTACTGTAGCAAGTCACTATTCACACTAATGTTTGGCTGTAAGTTAAAGTATGGTTTATAAAATACTTAGTTTCAAATCTGATGAAAACTATATGTTGTAAGCATCTTATTTTGTAATGAAGAAATTATATTTGGCCTTTAAATTGAGCAATGTACTCAAGTTGTTTCAGTAGCTTAGTTTATTTGAAGTTTCCTTAGTATGTATATACTTGTTGGTACCTTATTAGCATATTTGGCCTACAAACTCAGAAGCACAAAAAAAGAGATTAAACTGAAACAAAATCAGACCTATAAACTCAGTGAAAAACAGATCAGTAGAGTGTTGGTACAGTACAAAGTTCATGGCGATCAAGGATGGAAAATGGTATAAGTCTAAAGAAATTCGCCCAATGAGGAATGGCAAAATCTTCTTGAAGTCCTCCATGGAGATGGCAAGTCCGCTTGGAAGGAGAAATGGACATGGCAAGGCATCAAGAAAGTCCGCCATGCCTTGGTCAAGATGGAGACAAAGTCTGTTTGGAAGGAATGAACAGTAGCAAGGCACCTTGGAAGTCCGCCTAGAATTTGTCCAAAGCACTCTAAAGTCCGCCATAAGGAAGATGAAAGATGGAAAAGAAAGTCCAAAGTCCGCCATGCCTTTGGAAAAATATTTAAGAAGTCTGTCCAAGCTTAAAAGGAAGATGTCCAAGTATTAATGAAGTCCACCAAGTATAAAGAAAAGATGGCGAAACCACTAGAAAGTCCGACCTGGCATGGAGTTAAATAAAATTCGCCATAGAACTCAAAAAACAATGAAAAATTCATGAATGCAAATTCGGTATAGTGAAATGATAATAAAACGTGAAAAAATTAAAAGGTTGGAAAATCGAAAAATCTACACATAAAAATCTTTAATTATTTTCTAACGTTTATCCCCAACACTTAGAAGATTTCAAACTCCAAGAAAAGAATCATGAGGATTGGAGAAAATTAGAAACTTGCCTTGACGAACGAGAAGAAAACAAGTCTAAGTTCGATGAACTCAAGAGAAAAGATGAAACTGCTAAAATAAATTGAACTTCTCAACCTTATAATGAGTTTCAGCAAGTCATTTTCTCACAAGTTCGATTGAAAAGAGAATTAAGCTCTCTCCAAATTATGAGAGAGATTTTTATTTCGAGAGATAAATTTTTTGAGAGATAGAATATTGGAGATCAAGTAATTTTTCAAGGCGAAGAGCAAAGAAAGGAGTGGAATTCTAAGTTGAAGAGCAAAGTTTTCAAAGGAATAGCTTGCTTTTTCGGTGGTAAAGACAATTTTTTCAAAGTTCAAAGCTGAATTGCCATCCAAAGAGTATAATTCCAGAATTTAGAGTTTGATGGAATTGTTTATTTTTCTTCTGTCTTTATTTATTCATATTCAGCTGGCACTTTCAGCTGCTTGTGCCGATGGACAAGATTCTTCCATATTCCCAATAAAGAATGGGAAAGTGATGGCTGCTTTACTTTTTGCTCTCTAGAAGTTTTGATACGTTTCTGGTTGTCTAAGAACCTCAAGCAAAATCATTCTGTTGGCGGGATAAATCGGGAGCTTGAACGGACATCCAATGAATCCCTGAATTCTGATGTAAGTGAACCTCAAAAACTGGATATACTAGGATCCGGATTTTCTTATAAGGCTCTTAGCCTCACGGGTCAACCTTTGATGCGTTCCTCCTTGCAATATCCTTGTAATGTACATTAGGAATGCATCATGTGCTCTTCTGAATTGAGATTTCTCAGCCAGTTGCAACTGGTGGTAGCAATCATATGCCTTGAACTCGTTCTCCTTGTTGCCTACAACACCTCGGCAGATCAATCCTGGATATCTATAAGTCCTTGCCAGTAGATAGATAACATAAGAAATCATATAAAATGATTTAGTCTTCTCGAAATTCATCAGCTGCTCATGGATGGTGTCAGTGATCATCCTCGACCAGTTGAACATTCTAACATCGGAGGTGATCTCGTCGATGAAAAAGTACATCCATGTCTTGAATAGTGCACCTTGAGGATTGCCCACTATCCTATTCAATAGCAAAATAATATCGCCATAATCTTCCTTGAAGTCTGTCCGGCATAATTTCTTGGGCATCTTCTTTATAGAGGGCCTTGGCGTCTCCAACCACATCTTGTTGAGATTGGTTGCACACTAATCCATTTAGTCTTCAAAAAGTTTCCTTGCATCTTCCCGAGTCTTTTATAAGGATCGGTTGTAGCTGGGAAAAGCGAATGCTTCTTGGATAGCCAACTCTCCGAGGTGTGCTAAAATTCTTCCATCAGGCGCAATGATTTGTCTTTCTTGTGGGTTGTAATGTCTGGCGCATTCCACTATCAGTTGAACACATTGTATAGCCAGAGGAAATCCAGTTGCTTGCGAGATACCATTCCACACCATTCTCCGAGCAATGGCTGTTGGCAGGAGTCCATGTTTTCCGTACATTCTCTTCTTGAATTCCTCGAGGTCCACATGTCCAATGTGTGTGTCTGTGATGTTCTTCCACTTGGAGTTAATTTTCGATTCTGGCTGAACTCCTTTGCTTGCGAACTTCATCTGTGCTTTTTTCGAAGATTCTACCGGGATGGTCATCAACCTGTGAGAAAAAGGAAAATATATTAAATTTTTAAACTTTAACTTTAATTTTTACTAAACCCTCTTCTGGAAAATTTGAACTTTCAGTCTGTTAAAAAAAATCAAATTCTTCGAATAATCAAGCTGAGAATTAAAAAAAAAAACTTAGTAAATTTTGAGAGGATAAATAAAGACAAAAGAAAAATAAAGAATTCCATCAAACTCTAAATTCTGGAATTATATTCTTTGGATGGCAATTCAGCTTTGAACTTTGAAAATTTGTCTTTACCACCGAAAAAGCAAGCTATTCCTTTGAAAACTTCGCTCTTCAACTCAGCATTCCGCTCCTTTCTTTGCTCTTCGCCTTGAAAAACTACTTGATCTCCAATATTCTATCTCTCGAAAAAATAATCTCTCTCGTGATTTGGAGAGAGCTTAATTGTCTTTTCAATCGAACTTGTGAGAAAATGACTTGCTGAAACTCATTATAAGGTTGAGAAGTTCGATTTATTTTAGGAGTTTCATCTTTTCTCTTGAGTTCATCGAACTTACACTTGTTTTCTTCTCGTTCGTCAAAACAAGTTTCTAATTTTCTCCAATCTTCATGATTCTCTTCTTGGAGTTCGAAATCTTCTAAGTGCTGGGGATAAACATTGGAAAATAATTAAAGGTTTTTATGTGTAGATTTTTCTTTTTTCCAACCTTTTAATTTTTTCACTTTTTAAAATCATTTGACTATGGCAAATTTTCATTCATGGATTTTTCATTGCTTTTTTGTTTTTTTATTAGACTGCAGGAATCGGGTAGCACGACCCCCTATAAACTGCAGTGCGCTTGGTAAACTTTTTAACGTGACTGGCGGCGCTGGCGCGACACGCCCTCCAGTACTGCGGGGGTGGGGGAGACTAGACCTCGTGACCAACCTCCTGCAATAGGAAAGATTTAGGCAACCGAGCTAGGGCCCCAACCCCATTTTTCATTGCTTTTTGAGTTCTATGGAAATTTTTATTTAATTCCATGCCAAGTCGGACTTTCTAGTGGTTTCACCATCTTTTCTTTATACTTGGTGGACTTCATTAATACTTGGACATTTTCTTTTTAGCCAAAGTTGGACTTTGAAGCCTCTTGGCCATCTTCCTTTTAAGCTTGGGCGGACTTCTTAAATATTTTCCAAAGGCATGGCGGACTGTGGACTTTCTTTTCCATCTTTCATCTTCCTTATGGCGGACTTTAGATTGTCTTGGACAAATTCTAGGCGGACTTCGAAGGTGCCTTGCCATTGTTCATTCCTTCCAAGCAGACTTTGTCTCCATCTTGACCAAGGCATGGCAGACTTTCTTGATGCCTTGCCATGTTCATTTCTCCTTCCAATCGGACTTGCCATTGCCTTTGCCATCTCCATGGTGGACTTCAAGAAGATCTTGCCATTCCTCATTGGGTGAATTTCTTCAGACTTATACCATTTTTCATCCTTGATCGCCATGAATTTCATACTTGCTTCGCCATATGCCTTGATTTCTTTGTCGTGATTTTTCATTGCTTTTTGATCATTTTCATTGCTTATTTGCTTTTCTCATTCATAAGCTTGATTTTTTGGTTGCTCTTTTCCTCTCTGGAGGAAACGTTGACTCCACGACCTGTGGGACCCTGAAACCCGACACTTTCCAAAAATAGAAATTTCTAAAAATAGAAAAACCAAAAAGCATCCCTACAAAATAGGAACTTTAGAATGGTCCAAAAGTGCCAAAAATAAAAAAAGCAAAAAAACAGAATCGCTAAAAAATAGGTCGTAAAAAATAGGATGTAAAAAATAGGAAGTGTCAGAATTGACTCAAAGCACAGGCGATCCTCGTCTTTTGGACCTTCTAAGCACTTCCATGACGTCTAGGCACAGTTTCAGGCTCATATTCTTTACTTGGCTCGGGCGATAACTCAAAACCCTAACATGAAACTCTTGGAGTAAAAGAACTTGTGAAATTGCAACCCAAAGCGAACCACTGAGTGTCCCCGTTTGCAATGGGGTGATGTGTGAAATAGGTCACAACATCTGGCGACTCCACGTGAGGAATGTTCCTAAACATTCCAAAGATAAAGACCCATTCTGAATTTGAAATCTTTGATTAAATCAAACTTTTAATCTTAGGTTAAAAAGCGTACTCAAAAAGGAAAGGAATAATAAATTGGATCGAGACACTTTTCCTTTTAATCACAAGTGTGTGCAAATGCATTTATTTCCGTCTCATAAGATCATTGGATTTCTTAGAATTGGCCGTGACGAGCTTACGTAGTAATCCTTACTTCAAAAGCATCCTGGACATTGCCTTGCTACCAGTCAAGCGTCCATAGCCTTGACGAGGTTATCGTTGTGATCCTTATGATTATTGCTCCATTGCTAGTCGAGCGTTCATAGCCCCGATGGAGTTATCGTATGTTCCCATCAGCCAAATATTTCAATATTCTCTTTCTCTCTTTTCTTTTTGATTTTATCTTTTTCTTTCTTTTGATACTGCTTTTCATTATTTTCAATTGGCTCATAAGCAATGAAGCTCATTTGGGTTTAAGAATCATAGTGGCATTGAAGCAGGACTTAAGATTTTTCACCAGCCATGACTTCTCCTAAAATAACACAATGACTTAGAGCAACTGATTAAGTATGTGTAAGAATATAATGATCTTCAATACTTAGTGTCGAGACACAATAGATGATTCCCCTTCTAGCGAAATACAAATCCTAACCTAAAGTCAAGCTAGAAGGATTTAATCTCGGATTCCAAGATCCGTAACAAATATTTATCAAAGGAATGATCCATCCATTACTTTGTGGAATAAGACCGGTGTGTGCTTGAAACATTGCCACCCTTTTGCAAATGTAGATCCTCCCTTTTTCAAAACTAAACCTAAAGCAACAAAAGAAAACACACGAAAGCGGACAAAGCAATCTAATCTAATAAAGCAGGGACAACTAAACTAAAGCAAACAAAAGCAAAGGAAACTAAACTAAGACAAAGCGAACAAAACCAAACCCAACCGGATAGAAAACTAACCTAACTATGTACAAAAGTAGGACTCACTAGGAGTCTAAGACTGGAAGTAATGCTTGAGAAATTGCCCATTGACTGGCAATGGGACATTTTCTCCGGTTAATGTCTTCAATTTGAATGCATTATTTCCTAAAATTTCTGAACTGATAGGGACCCATCCATAAGTTGTCAAATTTGTCATGGTCTCCTTTTCATTCATGGGCTTTGTCCCAACAAAGGACTAAATCAGAAATTCTAAATGTCTTTACTCTTGCTCTTCGATCGAACTATCTCTTTACAATACCTTGATGTTTTGCAAAATTTTCCAATGCTTGATCTCTTCTCTCTTCTAAAAGTAACAACTGTGACAATTTTGTTTTAACTCTGTCCTCTTGATCCAAACACTCTTGCATGAATTGTAAAGTTGGAATCCTGAGTTGTATGGGAAACACGGGGTCCTATCCATACACCAGATGATAGGGTGACGTCCCCAAGGAACATTTTACTCTTACTCTATCCGCCCAAAGAGCGAATCTCAACTGTGTATGCCAGTCCCTTGGATTCTTATGTAACAGCTTCTTGATAACGTTTAACAAATTTTTGTGTGTGGATTCTGCTAATCCATTGCCTTGGGGATAGTAGTTTGATGAAAACTTGAAAGTGATACCATATTCAAATACCCAGTGAGAAAATTTTATAGAAGAAAATGTAGGACCATTATCACAAACCAAAGCATGAGGACAACCAAATCTAGTGATAATGTTTTTTTTTTAAAATTTAATCACAATATCCGTTGTGCATAATTTCAAAGCTTGAGCTTTTGAGCACCTTGTGCAATAGTCATTTGCGGTTAGAATATATCTGTGTTGCGCAGAGGAAGGTGGGTTGATCATACCAATAAAGTCGAGTCCCCACTTCGCAAAAGGTTGTACTTCTATCACTGGTTGAAGTGGCATAGCTGGATTCTTCTCTCGTGCAGCCGTTACTTGGCATGTGTGACAGGCTTTCACACGATCTTATGCATCTTTGAACACTATTGGCCAATAATAGCCTGCCATTAGAACTTGGTGTGCTGTTGCTAATACTCCCCCATGACCGGTCCCAAACCTGGAATGAAAATGTTCCATTATTTGTCTTGCTTCTTCCTTTCCAAGGCATCTTAAGAAAACTCCCTCATGGTTTCTTCTATGTAATACTGCTCCTTGCAACATATATCTTTGGCTTTTCATTCTTAAGGCCCTCTTTTGTACTGGATTAAGATGATTAGGGAACCTGTGGTTGAGCAAGAAATAGGTGATATCATCGTACCTTCATCTGGAGATACTTCTTGTAATTCATAAACTTGCTGCACCAGTCCTGGCCTTGTGGCAATAGTCCGTGTTAAGTCCTGGCCATGAACAAATTTCATTGGCTAGATCTCTACATCATATTCTTGAATAATGGTAACCCACTTGCCTCTTTTTTCTCCTAATTCATTTTGCATCAAGAGGGTTTTAACAGCTACGTCTGGGACTATAGGAAAGACTTTGCTTCTAAAAATGTAATGTCGGAGCTTCTTTATTGCCTTGAATAAAGCATATGCTTGTTTTTCTGCATTCAGGTATCTCAACTCTGCATCTTTGAATGGTGCACTCATGAAAGCTATAGGGTGCTCATCCTTTTCATTTGTCTTTTGGGTAAGTATTCCAGAACAAGAATGTTTTGATGCGAAAGAATAGAGGTAGAATGGCTTGGTATTGTCAGGGCTAACCAAGATGGGGGCATCAATTATAGCTTGCTTGATCTCTTTGAATGCCTTCTTTGTTGGCTCCGTTCATTCTATCTTTGCATCTTTCTTCAACATTCCACTCAGAGGCCTAACAATTTCAACAAATCCTATTATGATTTTTGTTACAAAATTAATCTTTCCAAAGAAAGACCTCAACTCTTTCTGACTTGATGGCAGACCAATTCTTGATATAGCTTCTACCCGATCAGGGTCAATAAGAATCCCTTTTTCTGTAATTACGTGGCCCAATAATTTTCCCTCGGTCACCCCGAATATGCACTTCTTTGGGTTCAATGAAATTCCATACCTTCTGCATGTTTGAAATATTTTCCTCAGATCTTCAACACGACTTTCCCTTTTCTTTGAAAATATGGTGAGGTCATCCATGTAGACAATAATGTATTTTCCTATAAGAACTTTGAAAGCAATATCCATCGCTCTTTGAAAGGTGGCTCCAACATTGATCAGCCCAAATGGCATTCTTTTGTATGCAAATGTACCCCACTTTGTCGTGAATGCGGTCTTGAGTCTATCTTCAGGTTTTACGAGCACTTGATTGTATCCTGAATACCCATCCAGGAAAGACATCATTTGGGATCCATTTACAATTTGAATTACTTCATCTAGTGAAGGCAATGGGTAATTATCCTTCTCTGAAGCCTTGTTGAGATTTCAAAAATCTACACAGTCATATTTCTCCATTCTTTTTGCGAATGGGTACCAAGTTGGCGACCCATGTTGAGTGGCGTACTGGAAAAATAATGCCTGCTGACAATAACTTCTTTACTTCCTGAAAAATGAGGGGCTCCAATAAATGGTTTACTGGCTTTTGGCGTTGTTTGAATGGTTTACTGCCTGCCTTGAGGGGAATTATATGTGTAATGATTGATGTGTCATATGTCTTTAGATCCTCGTAACTCTAGGCAATAACGTCTTTGAATTCTCTTAAGCTCTTGATTATTTGTTCCTTCTCTTCAGGCGTACATACTTTGCCAATGAGGACATTCTTAACTTCATCTTTCGTTCCCAGGTTTACTGCTTCATGTTGGCCTCCTTCATTTCTTTGGTATTTAATTGAATTGATCTGATCTGGATCAAAGATCCTTTCAAGTTGTATCATTCCTTTGGGGATGCTATTGGTCTTTAAATTCATTGTACTGTCTGCATCAAATTCGGCTTCTCCTCGATCTTCTACTTCATCAATGATCTGGGTGAGGAAGACATCAAAATTTGTCAAGAAATCCAAAATGTGTTTGTAATCATCAAATACTTGAAAATTTGTGATTTTGTTTGGTATTGATGGTGTTGAAGTGATTTCAATTGTAAATTTCTTTAAAACATCCATCTGAAGTGGTTCTAATGAACTTGCTGATTGTGCCAATGAATTTGCCACTTTGTTTTGAGAGCGGTATATGGATTTGATATTGAAAGCATCAAATGAAATATTCTCTTTGAATTTTTTCCTTGTTTTTATGAACATTTACAATAGAAGCAATCACCCGTTAAGGTTAGCATAACCCAAAACATACATGAAAGAACTCTAACCAAGAATGCGCCCTAAAACCACTTAAGGAGGAGGGGCGAGCATATGGTCAGAGGATCCCTAGGATCTACTGAATCAATGAGTACGAGAATTATACTTGAAAGAGAAATACTAAACTCGACACCAAGCATGTGCACTCAAGATCTTTTGACAGGCGAGGTGCTAACATATGGTGGAGTTCTACTGCCGAATTGAAAGAGACAAGGCGGATAACCAGCCAAAGAACTTTCCACGCTACCACCAAACAGTGGGGGGAAAAATGATTACAAATTTAATACTTCTTCTGCTGCGGTAGGCATCCACTGAAGAGTGGGGATTCACCACTTGAAAGTGGGCATGAAAGATATTACAAACAAAATTACCCACATTGGCGGTATACCGTCCAGGGGTGCTTTAATGTGAAGTTATTAAAATAATGCAGCAACAATTAAACTGAAACAGTGTAGGAGTTGAGAAAATACAATACCACAAACCCCGAAGATCACCTGCATGCAAATAACCTGTCAGAAAAGAAGAGATGGAGACAAACAAGCAAGGGTTCTCTGAAAACTGAAAATGTATATATCAAAGAGAATGAGAGAATGAATTGATATTGAAATACAATGAGATCAATCCTTATAAAAAGGAGATCATGCAAATCCTAATAAAACCCTAATAGGAAAAACCCTAATAGAAGCTCTAATAGGATAACATTTAATAATTAATATAATTATTAAATGTCACTATCTGCAAACTAACGTGAAATCTTAAGAAGGGAATAAAGGTAATCCACGAGAGTGTGAAAACACAAATAACTGAATAAAATATACCTGGAGTGAAATCTGAAAAAATGGCATAGATGAAATTGAAGAGCCCTGAAATACGGTATCAACGCCGCTGAAATTGCGAAAAACGGAGAAACTGATCAAAAGTTATGAGATTGAGACTGAAAAAAGCCCCTTTGTCTTCAACTGGCTGTAGAATGCACCAACAGAAAAAAGAAGTGATGAGACCCACACCACTGGAAAGATGAGAAAACCAGCTTTCCGACGATATCTCGTTTGCCAAAAACGATATCGTATGTCCAAGTTACGGCCTCCGGAATAAATCAACTTCAAAGAGGGAAAAAACCAGTGTTAGGTTAAATTTGACAGTGATACGGCCGTCGCAGCAAAAACAGTGTGTTAAATTTGACGGCCAAACGACCGTCACCGTAAAAGTGCGATTGGATTACTTTTCTGAAAAAATGTTTTTTTAAATATAAAAAACAAATAAAAAAATTACAGAGATTTTTTTTTGGAAAAAAAATTTTAAAAAAAATTTGTTGTGGGGGAGGCATGTGGGCCCACCCCCACCGCAACCCATGTGGGCACGAACTACCTGCGCAGGGGACTGCGTAGGTACCGGCTTGCGTAGGTACGTACCTGCGCAGTACCTTGCGCAGGGTACCGTAACTGCAACCGGCTTGAGCAAGCCGTAAAAAGGCTTTTCAATTTAGATTTTTTTTTAATGTTTTTTCATAAAAAAAAAAAAAAAAATACAAAGTAAAAAACTGCGAATTTTGCAAAAAAATAAATTTTTGCATAAAAGTAATTACGGAAAAAATAAATTTCGGAAAAATAATTTTTTTTACCAAGCAGGGACGGTCGTATGATCGTATTGTAAAAAAGAAATTTGCCTCAAATTTCGACTTTGTCCAAAATGGACGAATGGATAGTCGATTTAGGGGTTTTGGACCGCTGCGGACGCAATGGCAATGTCCGTTTGAGCTAAAAATGCTTTAAAATTGCAGGTCTGCCCTAGATCAAGAAAACAAGCCCCAAACCCTTGAAGCTCCAAGAATCTTCACAACAAGAACAGAAAGCAGCAGGTGTGGAGCTCTGATACCATGTAGGAGTTGAGAAAATACAACACCAAAAACCCCGAAGATCACTTGCATGCAAATAACCTGTCACAAAAGAATAGATGGAGACAAACAAGCAAGGGTTCTCTGAAAACTGAAAATGTATATATCAGAGAGAATAAGAGAATGGATTGATATTGAAATACAATGAGATCAATCCTTATAAAAAGGAGATCACGCAAACCCTAATAAAACCCTAATAAGAAAAACCTTAATAGAAGCCCTAATAGGATAACATTTAATAATTAATATAATTATTAAATGTCACTATATGCAAACTAACGTGAAATCTTAAGAAGGGAATAAAGGTAACTTAATCAATATAATTAAGTTAAGACCTTTACTCTAACAAACAGTACTACTGTTAACAGCTTTTACAAATAAAGAGAGCTGCAAATTACAAGGATTTCACAATCAACTCGAGCACCAACAATATAGAATGTTTACAATTCATAACACATTGAGAATTGATGAAGGAAGATAGAAGAAGCAAATTGAAACAAGCCTGAAATGAAAACAACAAAACTGGAAATGCTTTACCAGCAACTGTGGCTCACTAAATTGTACATAACTTCAGCAAATCTCCTCCGGATGGTGTGATATCAAATGCACCAGCTACTAGGAGTAAAGGCGCCCATGTTCCAACTCACAAACTGTACCAAAAACTCCATATTAATTTAGCACGCATCCCAAGGTCAAATCTGGAAATGTACGGCCTTGATGAGGGGCGAATTTTCCTTTAAAAATCAGAAACTCGTTATTAAAATCTGCAACTCCTTGGAGAGGGTCGCCCAAGGCATAGGATCATACTGAGAAATTACCCATAACAGAAATAAAATCAACAAGAGAGCTGTGAGCAAAAACACCAATCAACCAAAACAATAATAGCAACTCCAAAACTAAAACTATCACCAAAAACTTCAACTGTGAGGCTCAATTTGCTAGTTTGGATGAGAAGCAGTAATAAGAACCAACTAGGTGTTATCTTTCAAACATGAAATTGGATTGAACTAGGAGGTTAGCATTCCTCGAAGTAAGAAACAAGTTGTCATTTTGACAGCATAACAATAGCATAAACATTGGATACCAAAAGCTGGAGCAAACTTCTCTTTTATAGAAAAAGAGGTGACTTTTCACATTCTCAAAACTCCCCCAGGAAAGAGACGCCAAAAGTTCCCTTTTTGAAATATTTAATAATTCACAAATATGAAATCCCTCATAAAAAGATGTCCACTTCAAGGCATAAATGAACTTCATTAAATGTTTAATAATTCCTTCATGAAGGTTTTCCCCTTCATGGCCACCTTTTAAACACAACTTAAAGTTAATGAGCTAGGCCAAGGGGTTAACTTGAAATTAAAACATTAATGCCTTGAAATATATTATTTCACCAAAATGGCCTCAAAATGCTGAAAGCCAATTATGCTCCAAACTGCACTGCCCGAAATGGAAATTGAGCTGACTGTTGATGCTACTGCCCAAGATGGCACTGCTAGAAATAGAACTTACTAAAAATAGTAAATTCTGAAAAGATGCCCAATGCCTTTGCAGGTCATACCACTGCGAAGCTCTCTGAAAACCCAGAAAGAATCCGCAATCCTTATTCATGCAAACCTTCTTTAGAACCCCTATAAAATAGGAAACCCTAATTTTCACATCTAAGTAGCCTACGGATTTCCGAAAATAGGCTAAATCCGAATAAAGAGCGTAGGGCGAAAATGGGGATATTACATCAAAACTTTCAATGAGATCCCAAACCCGATTTTTGTATCCTCTTTGTCTCTTGTCGTGGCAAGCATACTTCTTTCTCACTTGTCTTACCACAACTTCTGAATCACCATAAACATGCAAGGCTTTGACCTTTTTTCGAATTGCGTGCAGCAATCCGTGGACCAATGATTCATATTCTGTTACATTGTTGGTGCACGGGAATTGTAACCTTAGAGTAGCTAGGTAGGTTTCGCCTGATGGGTTGATCAGCTCATTGCCAGCTCAATTGCCCTTCTTGGATTTTGAACCATCAAACCTTAAAGTCTAAACTTGCTCTTGATCTTGCAATTGCTTGGGGATGGGTATTTCTTTCTTCTGAATTTTTGGAACTAGATGATCTTCCTGAACTTTGTTTACTTCCTGGATCATTTCCTTTTCTGGCGAGAGCTCTTTGTCAGAGTCACTACCTTCATCTTGTATTGTCAAATTAAAGTATTCATCTTTTGGGACTTGGGAAATTCTTTTGTGAACTTGGTCCAGAGCCATTCTAGACATTGCGTAGGAGAACTCATAATGAAAAGCATTATGAATCCGGCACCAACTGGGTAATAATAAATCTTGCACAAAAGCATGGCTTCCTAATTCTTTTTCTTGTCTTGCACATTTGAGCACAAATCTTCTGAAGTTTTCAAACATGCTTTCACCTTCATCTGGTGATAGCTCATTATCACTTTCAATAGAAGCTTTTCTTGACTCTGAAATTTTTAGCGAATCTTCCTCAATATCTGAGCAGTGCAGCATCAAGACTTCTTGCATCTTTGGTTTATATTGACCTAGATCTTTTTCACAAAACAAAACTTCATTGTTTTCTCCATACTCAGTAATCATCAACTTAAGTCTTGGTGTACTTTCAATTCTGATCTAATTGGGAATACCTCTCCATGGTAACCACATGTGTGAGAAGTTAGTTGCGAAGTATCCGTTCAATCTGTGGGTCTAGTCTCTTCCTAGAACCATTCCATATCCACCTAGGATATCGACTACAAAAATATCGATGAAATGTTGAATCCTTGGATCAGATGATAATTGCATATGGATGTTATTCAATTCCCCCACGACTAGAACTTCTGTTTTATCCAACTGTGTCACTTTCTTGTTTGTCTTTGTCGGGGTCAAACCCAATCTATGACATACAACTAGAGGCATTACATTACTAGATGCTCCTGAATCAACCAAACAATTATGCAGGAGTTTGAAAAAATCGAAGCGAAAGGAGGAAGAAGCTGGCTCATCTTTTCCTTGATAATTATTACAGGGCTTCCTTTCTTTACCCCGACTTCTATTTCCTTTGCTTTTATCTTATTAATCCTTTCAATCTGTGGAACTTCTGCTTCTTTTGTTGAATTCTCCATCTAATTTTCCTTTGAACTTTGACGCACTTGCTCAGTTTTGATTGTCTTTTGACTTGGCATTTCTATGCCTTCTTTTACTTCATATATGCCTCGAGTTACTTTGGAACTTCGAGGTCCTTGAGCAACATTTATTGTCTGTGGTTCTTGCATAAGTTGTAACTGTTCGTCTTGAACAAAATTTACATTGTTTGTGGAACTTGCAGTCTTTGGAACTGTGTTGGATGAATCTTGCGTTGTATCTCTCAAACTATCCAGAAATGTGTTCCTTATCTCTGGTACCTTCATTAATTCAAACAATGACATGCTCACCCTGATTTTCTTCACTTCCTCTATCATGTATTGACTTAGTATTTTCAATTCATCTTTAGGAGGAGTAGGATTACTAATGTTACCACCTTGTCTGTACCGAGGCACATCTCTTGGAAGAGGCGGATTATTGCATGCATTTGGGTGTGGTGGAGTCTGAAAGTTATGTGGAGGAACAAATGAAGTCAAAGGCTCTTGATTCTTCCTATGATAGAGCTTTGATGGGTTGTTCTCTGTCTGCTGAAATGCTTGAACTTCTTTTATGCCTTTGACCAACACACTGTTGTGCAGAGAAAATAGTAATTTGTTGTGTCTTCAATTGGTCCATTAGCAACATGTGAATATATAGGAGGTGGTGCCTCTACTGGCTCATTAGTTGATGCTGGTGGAAATCTTCCAAATTGGTTAGGTGCTTGATATTGTTCAAATTGTGGCAGAAACGTGAAATCCTCGAAAACTAGAGCTTGATCATACTTCACTATAGGGACTATAGCAGTGGATGGATTATCTGGGGTCTCTTTCTGTATTTCTCTTTGGAAAATATTCGTTGCGAGTTGAAATTATCTACATTGTGTTTGAGATTGTTGATTAGTGTTGTGCGATCGACACCACCCTGACAAGGCTGATTTTGTTAGGAGTATACTCTTTGTTGGTTGGTTCTCCCGATTTGTTGGATTGTCTAGTGGTGACGACACATTTCCATTGTTCGGTCCTGCATTCTAGGCTCTCTTTTGATATCCTTGATTATTATTACGGTAGCCTTGAGCATTGCTTTGGTAAGCTTGGTTACTTGATTGACCCTGGTAATTTTAATAATTACCTTGGTATCCTTGAGAACTTCTTTGCATGTTTTGAAGCTGATTGTTCTGATTTCTCAAATGAGTTACTTCAGTGGACAATTTCTTTACTTGATCGATCAATTCTCTCATCTCTTCTCTTTCTTCTTGTGTGCTGGTGGACGTTGTTGTACTTTTCAAATATACTGGTTGTGAAGGTTGTGCTTGAGAAATAGGACCTCCTGGGTGAATTACTAATTGATTATTGGGAGGTGGAACAAGATTCATTACTCGCATGTGATGGGCCAATGCTTGATTGATTCCTGCTATCTGGTTTGGCATAGCGGCATACCCTAAGTGATTGAGTGGTCTGGCAACATTCATGCCCAAATCAGAATTAACCTTGATTGCTTCTACATATGCTGCTTTGAGATCAGTCGGAACTGGGTTGGCTCTCCTTACGAACATAGATGTAAGACTATCCAGGGCGGCATAGTAAATTGGTAATGCTGCGGCATCATTCAAGTGGTATGGGTCACGTAACCTCGTATATGCCTTATGAAACCTATTGTTGAAGACACTGATTCAGTTGGTGTGGTTGGCAATCTGAATTTTGCCAAAAAGATTTCCTTCACCTGTTGCCAAGTTTCAATTGAATTCACTGGTAAGTTCACGTACCAATAATATGCTTCTTCTCCTAAAGAGCATGGGATTACTCAACAAGCCATGTCTTCGTGTTGGATATCTCAATTCTGGAGAGTATCTTCAATTTTTTTGATGTGTTCATCAACTGTCCGGTTAATATCGCCAACATGGAACTTGGAGCAAACCTGCTCTGGATTCTTTGGCATGTCATGATAATCAACAAATGTAGTAAGAGTAGATGCGTTCTGCAGACGCCATTTTTTTGGATGAGCCATTTGAATTGGTTGAATTGGTTTTTTAAATATTGGAACTTGTTGGTGGGTAGTGCTTCGGATTGGAATCTGCAGTGGTGGTGTCTAGAATAATCCGACAAAACCTTCTACACTTTGCACTCCTACACTAGGTGAGACTAATTCTTCACTATGATCAACTGCGGTTGTTGCTTCTTCTCGTGATGCTTCTGTTTTCTTTCTCTGCTTGTTTCTATAGGGTGATAACTCCACAAATTCTTTGAAAAAACTTGGAGTGGATCTAGTAATTCTTCTAAATTTATCTGGGAAGAAGGAGCCAATTCGATCCAGTGTGCCTTCAATTTCGTTGAGGACGCGCAGGAGCTGACTAATTTGCTTGTTGAGGAACTTGCTGATCAACCGGCTGATTCTGTTGTCGTTGATGGGCTTCAAACCTTTCGATAAGCAGATCTCTTTGGATAGCGAACTCAATGCGTCAGGCTCTCTCTTCTTCTCCTTCAAGGATAAAGCGCATGCGCATCCAGCCAGGAGCGTTTCTTCTTACTTTCCACGCAAGACTAAACAATTCGGTAACAATGTCTACTTGCTCGTTGTGAAAACCCAAGTTTGGTTGTAATACTGGTTGGGGATCTTGTCCTGGATTAGGAATGTTGCTCGGAAGCACCATTCTTCATTCTGTTAGCAAATCTTGGATTTGATGATGAGCCAGTGGTGACTGATTGTTTTATCTCATCAAAAGCTTGTTTTAGACGGTCAATCTTTTGTCTGATCAAGTCCCTTTGAATTGCTTCTTCAATTTGTTTTCCCTTTTCTTCTTCTCTAGCAAGAACACGGCTTGTTTGTCTGAATTGAGCGCAGTCTGCCTGTGAGTGCCAGGCTTGTGAATACAACTGATCAATAATGTCTATCTGTCCTTGCTCTGGTTGTTCAATGGGAATGTCAAAAGGAAATTCGTGCGGCAACACCATACTGCATCTTGCCTACTGTGAGAGTAATTTGTTGTTGTTTGTGGGCCCTCCTTCTAGCACCAATTTGCTTGTTGATGTGCGTTTTGTGACACATCGGACACGTTTATCCCCTTCACGTTTATTAAAGCATGAAAGTTCATAAAGCCTCGAACTTCATGGCTGCAAGTGATTTGGTAAACATGTTTGCACGCTGCTCTTGAGCCGGACAAAACTGGAGTTGTATATTCTATTGTTGAACATGCTCACAAATGAAATACCACCGAACCTCAATATGCTTGGTACGCTCTTTAAAGAATGGATTGTGAACAAGTTTCAACACACTCTGATTGTTGCAGATCAAAGTGGTAGGACCTGTATTAGGAACACCCTTGTCAAAATGCGACGTAACCATATCGCCTCACAGACAGCCCCCCTTGCGGCACACCATTTTGCCTCTGTGGAAGAGCGAGCAATAGTGGTTTGCTTTTTACTCCCCCAAGAAATCGGACCAGATCCCAAAAAGAAAATGAAGCCTGAAGTAGACTTCCTATCATCCATTGAACCTGCATAGTTTGCATCTGTGTATCCATACAATAAAAAATCTACATTCTGCTTATATTCCAAGCCATATGCCACTGTACCACAGATGTATCTCAAAACCCTCTTTGCTGCCTTCCAATGAAGAACCTTAGGCTCCTGCATAAACCTAGAAAGATAAGTGACAACAAAACTGATATCAGGCTTGGTATAGGTTAGGTAGATGAGAATCCCAATCCATCTGGTTGAGTCATATAGACTTCCTCCATGAGATCTCCAATAGGGAAGACGCTCTTGACATCCATCAAGTGAACATTCCACTCAAACTGCATTCCCATAGCCAATACTATATGGATAGTCTTGATCTTTGTGGTCGGGGAAAAAGTCTCATCATAATGAATGTCTTCCTTTTGTGCATAGCCCTTAGCCACAAGTCAGGTGTTATACTTGTCAATACTACCATCTGCCTTGTATTTGATCTGAAAAACCCATTTGCAGCCAATAGCCTTCTTCCCTGGTGGAAGATCAACAAGTTCCCATGTATTGTTCCTTAGAAGTGCTTGATATTCAACATCCATAGCATCTTTCCAAGGTGGTGACTCAAGAGCTTGCTGCACTATTTCAGGTTTGGAATTTTGCATGACTGTACACATAAGGGCCATATTCACTTCTTCACAAGACTTATTGCGAGTCTTAGGCCCATAAAAAGATGTATCAACAACTGCATCATCTTTTGCATCCTTTATGGTGGCATGATACCACATAGGAATCTTCTTGTGTACAGAAGATTAGGATGGAGGTGTGAGAGGAGAAAACTCATCCAATGGAAACAAAATGTCATCTGGAGTCTCTTCATCAACTATCTTCTTGTCATCAAGTTCCTTGTCTTCTGCAACTTCCTCATCAACAGGTTCAAGTAACTGTGGTGCTTGGGAACATACAAGGGATGGAGAGGAAGAGGTGCTGCTGCCAAATTCCTCATCAAAGACTGTATCCATAAGCCGATATCCCTTCGATTCTGAACTATATCCAAGAAAGATACACTTTACAGACTTATCATCCAATTTTGTTCTTTGAACCTTGGGGACGTGCATGAAGGCAGTACATCCAAACAATCTGAAATGTGAAATGGAGGGCTTTTTTCCAATCCAAGCTTCTTTTTGTGTGATATTGTCAATCACTTTGGTGGGTGCTCAATTCAACAAATACGCTGCTGTGTGAATTGCTTCAGCCCAAAATGCAGGAGCAAGATCTGCATCCTTCAACATGCATCGTACCATTTCGACAATAGTACAATTACACCTCTCTGCAATTGCAACGTATGTGCAGTGGTCAACTGCCTTTGTATTCCATGTTTCTGCAAGAAAGCTCCAAATTCTTTACTTGTGAATTCCTCCCCTCGATTTGAGAGGACTCTGAGAGACTGACCAGATGTCTATCCTGCAAGAGCTTTAAACTCCTTGAATTTTTCCAATGATTCATGCTTGTGAGCCAAACAATAGACCCACATTTTTCTTGTATAATCATCCACAAAGAGAAGAAAATACTGAGCATACTGATGACTGCAAGGCATAGGTCCGTAGAGATTGGTGTGAACCAATTCTAAGGGATTGGAGGCTCGGTTTTCTGTAGCAGGAAAAGGAGCCCTATTTTGTTTCTCGACAAGACAATGTGAGCAAATAACTTTTGATTTTTGAATGGGGGGAAGTCCTCTTACCATATTTCTCTTACTCAATGCAGGAAGATAACCAATGTTGAGGTGACCAAATCTTTTATGCCAGAGAGTTGTGGATGTGTTGGATTTGACTACAAGGGCTTGATCTTCATTTGTAACATCAACCAATTGAAAAATCTTGCCTGCCCCTAAAGCATGAGCTACAATTGCTCCATAGCGAGTTTTGTCTCTGATAAGACAAAGTTTTTCACCATTGAGTTGATAGAATTCAACTTGCAGGTTGTGCTCAAGTAATTGACTTATTGAAAGTAGGTTCTTAGTGAGCCCAAGAACATACAAAACCTTTGTAAGTCTACATGTATGAGTTCTCAATGGAAGTGAAATATCATCAATTCCTTGAACTTTATATGAGGTATCATCACCCAATGAAACATGCCCATAGGAGGTGGATGGAGTTAAGGCACAAAACCATTTTTGTTCCCTTGCCATAAGCTTGGATGCACCAAAATCAACATACCAGATTGAATTGTTAGTTGTGGAAGCCTTTGTTTCTGCAGCATACAAAAAATCTTCTTCATCTGAGGTACATGTTGATGCAACATTTCCTTGTTTGTTAGGCTTTTTTTGCCATTGAGAATTTTTCTTCTTATCCCCTTGGAAAGATTTCTGTGGGTTTTTGCTACTGGATTCACTATTGGCATAGGAATTATACCAGCACTCTTTGAGTTCATGACCCTTTCTACCACAAATAAGGCATTTCTTTTTCTCGTTGGAAGAGTTGTCTTGACTTTGATTTGACTGTCTTGATGGACCACTTCAATGATCAGGTTGTTTTCCCTTTTGTTTTGTTGTGAGGGCCTGATTGTCTTTAGTGTCGGTCTCACCAAACATTGCTTCTTCCTGTTGAAGCAAGTTGACCAGTTCTTTAAACAAGGGTGTTTTATGTGCCACATGTAAACATGTAACAAACACTTTGAACGAAGGGAGTAGTGCTCTTAGGACAATTGGTACAAGAGAGTCATCTGTGACTTCTTCCCCTAACGCTTGAAGTGCAGTTCTCAGTTCAACAACTCTTCTAAAGAAAGTTTCTACCTTCTCACCATTTTGCATTTGGAGACAATGCAACTGATGCTGCAAATGAAGGATTTGGTTATTGTTTTTAGCCTCATAGATAGTTTTGAGGCGGTCCCAGGCATCATTTGCAGAGGTTGCAGTGTGGATGTGAGGTTGAACCTCATCTGACACACTAAATAGGATGATTAATTTGGCTTTTTGGTTGGCCTTGTCAAACTTATTTTGATTATCACCAGCTATTGTTGGTCTAGTTGTATCTCCCAATTTTTTTTCTCAAAGGTCTTCAAATTCTAATTGCATTTGGACTTTGGTTTTCCAGGCAGCATAGTTTTCACCCTTCAGGAGTTGGGAGTCGGTAGGAGGAATTTAGGTGCACTAGGAGCCATTTTGGTTTTACCTGAATTATACTTATAACTCTGTCGTAACTTAGAACTATACTTTTGTCTTTCCAAAAATAAAAACTACAAATGCTTTGAATTTTGAATCTTAAGTGTAGAGATAACAATACGTCAACTCCTTAAAAACAAAAAACTGTAGAAGATTCAAAGATGTGTGCACCTTTATAATTTTCACGCATTCACAGTTGCTGTTTGAACGTTGTCTCTACTCAAGCGACTCTTCTCCCACACATGAATTGATTTTCTCCTGACGCCTCATACAACAACCACGTCATACATCCCGTCTAGGCGATGCAGAGTTTTTCCTTTCACGCGTTCAGACATTTCTCCGTCATTGACTCTATCAATGCTTTCGACAAGACCCTTTCGCGTTATTCCACTGTGAGAATACGCTGGTCTCAGAAAGCAGACTACCGCATGGTTCTTCAAAAAATATTCAGCATATTTGTCATACAGTAAACCTTTAGATGCTTTCCCGACAAATAGGGATCGACCTTCAAAACAATGTTGGAGTGCGAAGGAATCTTCAGCGATCACCTATAGGCTTCTCTTCAACGTGACCGTCTACAGGCACTTCTCCAAAACTTATTTTTAACCTCTCGATTAAATGCACAAGCTTAGAATATGATTTGCTTTGATTCCATGATGAACAAGTGAGAGCAATCAAGTGAATTTATTATGAGGGTGAAAGTGATTAAATACAAATAAAGTTTGGTTACTTACCAACCTGATTAGACATTCTTGATCAACTTCCTTATAACTACTTACGTAAATGATGTAATATTAATTTTATTCTAACAAAGTACTAGAGTTGTGGCAAGACAAGCTACTTTAAGAAGGATTGCAAGGAGAAGAAGGGCAAGAGAGTTATGAACAATTATCCAGGTTTGAGGATTTCTTAGGATGACATTGTGATACATTTGTTGCAGCCTCAGCTATGCATGCATGTAAGGATGCATGAATGATCAACTTTGGAGTTTCTTTCCTTGACTCTGCACTGTTAGTTTTAGGATCAGAAATGTAAGCAATCAGAAAATACAACACATGAGACAAAGAACACAACAGTTTACCCTGGGAAAACGCTCCTACTCGAGGGAAAAAAACCCAGCAAAAATATATCTCATATATATCATATATTTGTGTAGAATACCGCTTTACAACCAGACCCTTCTCAAGGGCGAATTGATACAATGAATTAATAGCATCTATCCTTAGATACAAAGATAAATATGTTTCTTCTTGAAGTCGATCTGCTGCTACAAGATGGTCTGCTGCTCCTTCTTGAAAGAATGTGAATATAAGATTTACTTGATGATCAAATGAATGATCATCACCTTGTATTTATACAAAACTAGGCGACTCTTCATTTGGGTTGGCCTCTTTTAAGAAACAAGGTGACTCTTCATAAAATTATTTATATATAGCAAGTCCGACTTGCCTTGGTATTATTTATCCATCATTTTTAAATTTGAGAGAAAGATATCTCCCACTGCTATAACATCAACACCCACAAAGAGTGGTTTTTTGAGTATGATAGCATTGATGGGGGAAATGTTTATTTGGGTGACAATACCCCCATTCATGTTGATGGACATGGCAAAGTCAAGATCAAATTCGATGATGGTAGGATCAAAGGCATTTAAGGAGTATTGCACAGCCCAAGTTGGGTACGAAACGTATTATTTCTTAGTAATATGAATGATGGTGTGTAGGTAGTCTTTTGAAGTTGCATTAACCTATTTTATTTATTTGTTGACATTAATACGATTCATTTCTTCCTGATTTCTATACAATCATGTCCATGGCGGCCTTTCTTCATGTGACCCATGTCTCATGAGGGCTACAAGTGCGACCGTGAAAAGAGGAAAATCAAATGGTTGGAACAAAAGACAAAGCTACAGTTCTTTGGAAAACTAGATAAAGCCTTCCCAAGTTGTGTTCCAATGTACCATCCTACCCCCAAATTTGCAGAAATGTCCTTTCTAGTTAATTTTCAATTAGTAAAAGTTGTCCATTTCTCATCAGCTTGATGCTTTCCCTCAATTGTTGCTCTCTTTAAACTACTGCTCTTTAAATTGCATGAAATATTGATGGATTTTATTTTTTCCTTTTGGAAGTTTTATAAGTGAAAAAAACAAGGGAGGAGCACATAATGCCACCCATGTTTCTATTGGAGGGATAATGCATACATGACCACAGTGGTATGCTTTCCTTTCCATTTTTGGCAATTTATAAGGTTTTGCAACTAACGTATTTCATGTGTTTGTAGTCTCTTTTGGGAGTTGTTTCCTAATGGGTAACATCTACCTAATGGAATTTATGCTCTTAGTTTGTAATAGGTATTTAGAAACAACCACTAGGAGAATCTACTTAGATCTTCGGTCATGTGTGTGATTGATTTAACAAAGGGGAAGCTGGTTCAGAAATAATAACTCTAGTCTACATAGCTGAAATTGTCTTCCTTTCCAAAAACTCTTCTGTCCTGAAAATAATATCTTGTTTCAAGAAGGATATGCTATAGTGAATGTGTTAATGTGTTCCTATGCTAGATATGGGTGTTTTATACTTGAATGATATTTATGTGCATATTGAGTATCTCTACAATTCTTGATTTTATGAAGAATCAAGCTTAAGCAATTTCTTTTTGACAGATTCTTTTGGCAAAGACACATTGATTTGGGGCAACCTATATCATCAAATGCTGTATTTTACATGACTTGTGTAAGTGATCATGCAAATCTGGCTAACATACCTGTTTTGAATTTTATGTGCCATTCACTTTGCAGGGTATAGGAAGGGCATTTTGTTCTGGTGGAGATGTTGCAAATGTTTGTGTTGCAGGAAATTCAGGTATTTCTTGCTTTTATGGCCATTCCATTAAGCGTTTTTACACATTAATTGATTTCCAAGACAATTTGTAGCTATGGACATCATATTTTTATTTTATGTTGCCACACATCATAGTTGGAAAACTCGGCATTTTCAAGTACTCGGCAAGCCCGAAAAACTCGGCTCAGCAAAAACTCGGCAAAAACTCGGAAAAAACTCGGAAAAAACTCGGCAAAAAACTCGGGAACTTAAAAAATTGCTTAAACTTCACTAAAAACACATTTTTTTTGCAAAATTCATAGATAAGATGCATCCAATGAGTCAATAAATGAGTACATATAAGAAACAAGCTATATTTGATTGATTTGAAAGAAATTGGATACAAAATGGCATCCTCATGTGGAATGCTCAATGTGCTGATATGATAATAGTTTGAAACAAAATGAAATAGCAAATTGTTTTTGTAAAACTGAAAGTAAATACTACATATGTCATAAGCATTAATATATTTCAGTTTTTACAAATTCACATGAATCACATCTTCCTCTTCCCATGTCTAGATCTTAGTATGGGACCGGAAGAGGGTGTAATCATAGGACTCCGCTCCTGCTGTGCCTGTGGCTCCTCAACCTCCATCCTAGATGTAGATCCTCCTGCAGCTGCTGGTGGTGGCACTGGCAATGACTCCTCCTCAGGATCATCCTCAAGGTCATCCAATGAGAATGTAAATCCACCCTCCTCCATTGCCCGTCGCTCTAAATCATAAATCTCATTCTTGGTAAACAATGGAGGTTGCTCCCCTCGCCCTGTCCAATCACTATATGGATCTATCTCCTCCAAATCAATTGGATCATCATATGATATCTCCTCTACCTTTTTTATGCGCAATCGAAGATTATATTGCACATAGACAAGGTCATTGAGGCGTTTTTGAGCGAGTTTGTTCCTCTTCTTTGTGTGGATGGCCTCAAACAAACTCCAATTGCGCTCACAATTGGATGAACTACAAGGCTGGCTCAAAACACGGAGGGCAAAGTTTTGAAGATGTGGGGTTTTTCCACCCCAATGTGTCCACCAAACATCTACAAAAAAAAGAAGAAAGAGTTAGAAAATTGTAACTTGTAACTTGTAACTTGTAATTATCAAATTTTCATTTTTGTAACTTGTAAATTTCAAATTTTATACCTGGTGGCAGCCTAGATACTGCTCTCTTTGCCAAGTCTGAAGAGAAGAGTACACCCCTTTTTTCCCTGTAACTTTGCAATTCATTAACAATGCAGTCTACCTCATCAGGCGTGGATGCCATCCGCTGAATGTAAGTAGTGAGTCCCTCCATAACCTCTCCAGTAGGATCTGTATAGGTGCCTAAATGGATGAAACGGGGGTTCAAGAAGTACCCTGTTGCATGGATAGGTTGGTGGAGTTGATTGTTCCACCTCCTGTCAATAATCTCCCAAATGGGATCAAACTTGAGGCTGTCCCCCTTATAATAATATCTAATAGCCTCCTTGGCCCTATCCATGCCCTCATAAAGATAACCCATTGGGGTTTGATCCCCATCCACCAAACGGAGCACTCTAACCAAGGGCTCTGACACCTACAATATAAATTTAAAAATGCAAAAAACTATTAGAGTTACAATTTAATAATTTACAAACTTACAATGAAAGATATTAACTTTAAGAAAATGTTCAATTTGAATTTAGATTCAAACTCAAAGTTTTGAAGTTACCTTCACAATCTCTGTTGCTCTTTGTGCAAAGAGGGGCTCGAAGACAATGCTTGCAACTCTTTCTCCTTCCGGCTTCTTTGAATAAGGTGAGTCTATCCATGCTTGACTCACAAACATTTGTTTCAAAGCCGTCAATGCGCCAAGAATGCTTTGCAACGTTAAGAAAACCGTTGCAAACCTTGTCACACCAGGTCTCACCAAGTCTCTCCCGTTGGTGTGCTCCCTCATCAAGTTAAGAACCCAAGGGTGATTGTAGATGTATTTAGTGATCCTTCTTCCATCCTCTACAATCGGTGTGACCCAATGTAATTTTCCTATGTCCTCCAAAAGAAGGTCAAGGACATGGGCAGCACACGGTGTCCAAAAAATTGTGTGATGTCTATCTTGGAGGATTCTTCCTGCTGCCACATATGCCGCTGCATTGTTAGTTATGATTTGCACGACATTTTCAAGCCCAACCTCCATGCACACTTGCTCCAACATTCTAGCGAAATTTTCTGCATTTTTTACTATGCTGGAGGCATCTATGGATTTCAAGAACACCACCTCATTTTTGCAAGAAACCAAAAAATTTATGATGGTACGGTTTTTTCCATCTGTCCACCCATTAGAAAGAATAGTGCAGCCATATTGTTGCCATTCTTCTTTTTGTTCTTGTATCACTGCCTTTGCCCTTTCAGTAGCATTAGAAAGCAACCTACAAGTACAAAGTGAAATTAAGTACACAATTTTAATTTGTAAACAAAAAAATAACTTAAATTAATCATAAATTAAACTTAAGAAACATAAAATTAAATTAAAGAACATAAACTAATTTCTAACCTTCCACTCAATTCTTTGCGCGAAGGCGCCTTGTAGCCTTTCCCCGCAACTGTCAATGCGGTCACCAAATTGTCCCAATAAGGTGAGCTTGCCACATTGAAAGGGATGTTGTTGAAGTACCAAAAATCGGCACAAGCAACATCTGCATGCTCACGCACCTCCTTATTTCACCTAGTTGCCTCTAAAGAAGGTTGTGCACCAGGTGTGTTTCTAGGCACAAAAAAATCACCAATGTGTGAACCTGTGGCTCTAGGTGTCTGTGTTGATCCTGCCCCTGGTACTCTAGTAGAGAAAGATGAAGGCATGGCGGTGGTGGTGGGTTGCCTTCGTAAACGTGGACCACGAAGAGAGCCCACTATGTCGGCTACTACATCATCATCATCTGACAGTGAGTCAAGGTTGACTGCACTTGCAACACCTTGAGAAGAAGCTATGGCAGCTTGCATTGCTGCTTTTGCCTTCGCTTTTTGCATCTTTTTTTTTTCTGCAACGGAAAGTATTACATTCATTTGTCTTTTGATTTCCTCATTGGTGTTTATGCAAGCCTTAGCATCACGTCTAGGGATGCCTGCAAGGTGGTATTTGAGGCGATTGATGCCTCCACGGTAAATTTCTTTACATCTAATGCAATACATTGATCCAGGTTCTGGTCCTTCATATGCATATCTCCAAGCGGGATCTCTAGCTCCTTTTGGACGAGTGCCTACATATTCCCCACTCCCAGGCACGGATGGGGCTGAGGTAGGGGTAGAAGCGGATTCAAAAGCCATGATCAATTAACCTGTTACCTACACAGTACACACACAAAGTGAAATCACAATTTGTTAGTTTTTTGATAGAAATTTTAAAAACAAGCTAAATTAGATTAAATCAAAATTGAAAATTTCAAAATAAATTCTAAACTAATCTAAGATTCTAAACATTAAACTAATTTAAGATTCTAAACTCTAAACTCTAAACATTTTCAATTTTTTATCAAAAAAAATGGATTAAAAAAAGAAAATAATAAACTAGGGTTACAAAAAAATGTGAAAAAAATGTAAAAATCAGAAAACTACTTTAAATTAGTAACAAATTAAGCTAATATATAAATTTAAACATGTTTTGAACAAACAAGAAGAATCAAAATTACAAAAAATAACTAGGGTTTGAAGAAAATTTGAAAAAAATGAAAAAATCAGCAAAATATGTAAAAAAATCAGAAAAAAGTGTCACAAATTCTTGTTTTGTTGAATCTAAATCTTTTTTTAAACATATAAATGTATTTGAATTTGTTTTATAGTTCATTCATGATGTTTTTTAAACATACAATCAACAAAAAAGAAGAAAAAATGAAAAAAAAAAGAAAGAACAAGAAAAATTAGAAAACCTACCTTGAAATCCAATTTGGCTTCGAAATCTGATGAAAATCCCCTTCAAATCTCGTCTCCTCGATGCAAAATCACTGAAAAATGGTGCAAAATGCTATGGACTAAGTTTTTGCTCTGCCAAGAGTGAAGAAGAGATGAAAAAAGAAAATGAAATGATCATTTTGCCGGCCGCGGGCTTAACACACAGGTCACGCGGGTTTTTTTTAAAAACTCGCCGAGTTTTTGCAAAAACTCGCGAGTTTTTCCGGCGAGTTTTTCGCAAAAGTACGGTCTGTACTTTCTGCGAGTAAAACTCTCAAAAACTCGTCTGTGAAAAAAACTTGCGAGTTTTTCCGAGTTTTTGGCGAGTGAGCCAACTATGCCACACATAATTTGTGCATGTAACTTGTAAACAATACTCAAGCACTCTATATTTTTTTTGAATTTTTTCTTTTTTCAATTTAACATTTTAATATTTATGTATGGTTGTTATTATAAAAGCTAATTCTATGCTAATGAAGCAATTAATTCATGTGCTTTATCTTGTGGAGAAAGTCAAAACATGTTTGAGAGTGTTGTCTCCATACAATTTTTTCATATTTTTTGAACCTTATCAAATTAAAACTTCATTTATCTTTGATGTGTCCCAAATTGTTATCCTCTATGCATTGGTCTATTGGTTCTTCTTACTAACATCATAGGATCTTGAATTAAAATGTTAAAATAAGTTCAGACACAATGTGGTGACAAGCCAGTGTATTGGCATCTTGAAATTCTTTAGCATGTTCCAAAGCTGAATATGGTGAGTATATAAGAATGTAAAGAAGATTGCAGGCACACCTCAACAAAGGACCCAAAACCTTTCAAAAATTGTCCCATAGTGCATTTGTATGTGCCTATGTTCAGCAAGTCTTTGAAAATGCAAAAAATGAGTTTGGATTAAGGAGGCGGATGCATTGATGTGAGGTACATAGAAGAATGGAAAACACTTGCATAGTGAATGATATGTGCTAAAAGCAAAGGATGATGCAAAGGCAATGTAGAGGTGCATGGGAGGGGTTGTAGGCGTGCCATTCTAGGAAAGAAAAATCAGAAGTAGCGATTGTCAATGTATTGGCGTGTGCTGATCATGCAAGATGCACCAATACAAAGAGTTAAATATTTTATTATTAAATGCTTCGAGGCTGGTGATGTGTGCTGAAGACAGTCAGTGTGCTAATATAAAGGTGTTGGTTTCTACCACAAAACAAAGAAATGCTGCTTAGAGCATTGGTGCACCCCTTTGGTTGTCAACACACCATTACAAAGGAATTTTAATATGGCAGATAAACATGACAAATAAGGATAACTATTGCGCTTTGCAAACATTTGAATTCATTAGCATGCACAAGAGTGTCAAGATGTGTCGATGAAGAATAATCTCCAAAATGTAATGGCATCTTAGAAAAACATTTTTATGACTAGTGGCATGTGCCTAGGACTAGGATGCACCTTAAAAAAGAGTTGAATTTCTTTGAAAAATAGATCAGAACCATAGGTGTGTGACCTTGTGTAATATCCACCCTACTTTTTTGTTTTGTTTTTGAAGTGTTTGCAGTTTGATATTGAAATATAGGGAAATAATAACAATTAATGATAGATCATGGACTGTGATCCGAAACGTTGATGCAAAAAACTCAAACACAATCAAATCCAGACACAACAATTAATTAATGATAACAATGATACTAAATAGAAATATTTTGCAATACAATGTGTTGGAAACTCAAATATTTGAAACACCCACAAACTGAAACATATTTTAGATAAATCATGGAAGTGCTACAGTCATTAAATAAGGGTTTTAACATCAACCAAATCACTACAAAACTCTTAAAAATACATTTCAAACATACCAATTTATTTCTATGTGAAAATGGTCTGAAACTGTACTTTGAACAGTAACCTAGAACTCTGTAAATGATGCAGTCAAGGATGGAGGGTTCAAAATGGATTGTCCATCCTTGCAGCAGAATTCAGCACAACATAGATAATTGAAGGTAACATGTGACTTTATTGATTGAAAACATGAAACGTACATGTACGCAGGCCTTCTTAAATGTAGATTACAACAGGCTCCATAGGCCACACTTGCTAGCTCATAGATTGCCATAGGTTTATTCGCTACTAAATGTAGGACTGATTCCTAAATCTAATTCCCTAGCTCCTAACTCCATCATCTCTTCGTTGCTTTTCTACTAAATTCAGAGAGTAGTTATATACTAGCTACAAGTATTAGGAGTTATCCGCATCGACTTCATTTAGGTCCCAAGTCCGATGTCCAATGAGACATGTAGGTCGGCCCCAAGAAATTGAAGAAGCATCAAACATAGGTGCGGATGGGTGCGAACCTAATTGGGATTGGTCTTGCCCTATATTCATCCTGTGATGCGCCATGAAGACTCCGCAATTTATAGGGAGATTTCACACGTTTCCTCCATAGGTCCGTGTCTAGGTTGTTCATCGAGGCGATCTTCTGGTGAACAGTTCTTCCGGATCATAGTGCTTTGAGAGTCGTCACCTGGGTATGTTGTCGTAGACTTACCATTCTGCCTTTGTTCCAATCTTGTTGTACCCCAAATTAAAATTTTTACTACACTTAAACATTTTGAAGAAATGAGTCAAAATCTTGTTAAATCTGTCAAAAAAGGTCAAAATTGGGGTTTGCATGTCATGCATGGAGGTCAAAAACTTGAAATTTTCAAATTTATGACAATCTGGGTCGGCTTAGATCGACCAAATCTACAATACCCAGATTTCAATTTTCAACCCTAAATTTTAGGAAAATTTCTATTTTTAGCAGTGTTCTGGGTTTTTCTGAGTTTCTTTTGAAACGAATATTGGCAAAATTTTCTAATTTTTTTTTTCTTCTAAAAATAGAAAGTTTGGCTTCTAGGGTTGAACTTGATTTTGATTGGCTTAAAATACTTCCTCATCAGGTTGGTGCAGTTAGAATCACAAAAAGATTAGTTTTACCCTAGTGGGTCTATTTTTCTTTTTCAAAAGCTTTTGTAGGAGCACCATGGTCATCAATGCAGGTCAGTTAGATGCCAGGTGTAAGAAACAAACATCCAAGCATTGAACTGAAGCTGCTAATGGTGAACGTGCACGAAGAACGAAGAACAGAGAATGGAGAAAGGAAGCTGTCAAAGTTGAAAATTGTGAAATTTTGGCTAACATTGGAGACTCTAGGCGCCCTTGCCCAGTAAAGGTGCCTAGGGTCTTGTGCCTTAGAAATTTTTTAATCTCCACCAGTTGAAGCAACGACAAACGTGAGGAATGAAGGGAAAAGTTGAAATTTGTGAAATAAAAACTTACACTGCCAGTCATGGGCGCCCTAGAAGGAGATAGGCGCCCAACTTTTCAAGGGGTGAAATGTCAGAGTCAGGGTTTCTGCCTCCAGACCATTGTTGCTCAGAATCCTCTCAGCTTCGCAGTGAATCTATCAGCACAATCATCTGATCATTCAGTCAACCAAAATCTCAAATCGAACAAAGAAGTCTTGAAAAAGCAGCAAACTTGAAGGGTTGAAAATCTCATAAAAATGACTAAGTCTGGGGGTGTTGGGTGCCCCAGGTAGTCAGGGGCGCCCAAGGATTTGAGTGCTTAAAAGATAAAATTAGGGTTTGCAGTCCCCAACAACCCTTCTTCAGATTCAGTCTAGCTCTGCAGTGGATTCAACTGCAAGCTCGCTAGATTTGTTAATCATTAGATATCACAGAATGGTTAGAGGGGTAAAATTGTGCAAAATGAAGAAAGTCAAAAGAAAAGATGAAAATTCCCAAAAATTGACTAACTCTGGTAAAGATGGGCGCCCTTGGAGGAGATAGGCTCCCAAGCTTTTGGGGTCCGAAACTCAACTTTTAGATGATGTCACTCCTAAGAGACCCCCTTTGAAATCATTCAAGCTATCCGACGAGCTCAACCATCAGTCCATTTGAGCTTCGAATCATTCAGGAATGAAATTCATTAGATCATAAAGAAAACAAAAATGGTTAAGTTTGGTGCACATGGGCGCCCTTGGAGAAGATAAGCGCCTAGGGTTTTGAGGCCTTAGATGGCAGTTTAGGCAGTTGCAGTCTCTAAGATCATCTCGTCAGATTCTGCCAAGCTATGCAATAGAGCAGTCAGTCAATTCATCAGACCTGCTGAACTCCTGGAGTTGTAGATTCATCAGAAGGTCAAGAAAACACAGAAAGTTGAAATTTTAAGAAAAATGACTAACATTGGTGATCATGGGCGCCCCTACAAGAGATAGGCGCCCAACATTTTGAGGGGTCAGATGAAGCTTTTATGAAAAGTTGCCTCCAAGACAACTTCATCAGGTTTACTCTAGCTCTGCGATGAGATCCTTCGTCAATACATAGGACTCACTAAGCACTCAAAAATCAAAGATCAAACCAAGGGTAAAATCAAGAAAAAATTGAAAAAGGTGAAGAAAATGGCTAAGTATGGAGAGGAAAAGCTCCCGAGGAGGAGAATGGCGCCCAAGGCTCAATGCCTTGGGAAAATTTTCAAAGTTTTCATCATTTGGCGTTCAAATGACGTCTACATTCAATGAACTTGCCCGGGATGGGCTTCGAAGGATTTAAAGCAAACGAAAGCAGATTTTCTCAAGCCTCAACTTATTTAAGAGAGATTTTGTCTTTCATTATTTATTTTTGGAGGTTGGAGTCCAGAGCAAGAAGATTTTCTTTTTGTCTTCTCAACGAGGATTTGAAGACCCAAATGACATGCTTTTTCAGTGTTCTTTGTGTTTTCGAGATCAGTGAACAAGGAGGCCTGTTTTTTCATACTTTTTTCATCCAGAACACCAATTCTTTGAAGGAGGTCATGGTTTTCGATTTTCAGAGAGCTGGGATATATTAGCTCTATCTTCTAGATAATTTTTGAAGAATTTTTTCAAAGTTGCAACAGCTGCTTTTTCTTTGCATGTCCCGGAGAACATAAAAATTTTCAACTTCTAATCTTTTGGGTCCTCCTAGAACCTTCTTCTGAACATAACCCAAATCACAGCTTTTTCAGAGAAATTTCAAGTTGTTGCTTTTTCAGTCAAGCTTCAAGGTTTTCAACATCTGATCAACTGGGTTCATCCAAAATGTGTTTCTGAACAATACCCAAGTGCCAGCTTTTCCATGCTTTGTTTGAAGAAATTAGGGTTTGCTGCTTTTTCAACCAACCATCAACATTTTTCAAAACGGATGATTTGGGTCTCTTTGCAATGAGATTCTACACAAAACCCATATTTCTGATTATGTTTGAAAAAATTGCCATTTTGAAGAAGAAAAATCAACAAGTTATTTTTACGGTTTGTGTTGAGCTTGTGTGAGCATAGTCAAATTTACAGTCAATCTTCAAGTTTTTCAGCATGAAGTATCCTCCCATCGAATTCAGAGCCAAACAAGTGTTGTATCGTAATTATCTGAATGAACAATGTTGGGAAGTGCTTTTCAGTACCATCATGGACATAAAACATCATCATTTCAGTTGAAGAACGTGAAAAGGAGTGGTATGAGCGAAATGACAAGTATTGGAAAAAGTTGTACAATACTCTTTCGTGGGAGAATCAAGAGAAGTGTCAAAAGCACAAAGTTGCAGTGTCGCCAAGTTATCAATCAGTGAGTCATCTTTTGGGGCAGCGATGTTTTTCAATAACATAACTCATAAAGAAGATGAAGATGTCAAAGATTCTCTAAGTTTGATTGCAAAAGAGGAAAAAATCTTAGAAAAGCGGAATATGGCTATAGATAGTATCAACGCTCTTGATAGAGAGGCAGTTTCCCGCTTTTTGGTGGATGTGATAGAGATTTAAAGCAACAATCTTCTAGAAGCTTTCTCCAAGCTTTCTTTCCATTCTTATCTCACGCTTTCTTTCTATTCTTGTCTCAATTCTTATCCATTCTTTGACGAAGAAGGAAATCAAAATGTAATAGTTGGCGCTTTCCTTGTTTTTAGGTTTTCATAGGTGTTAGATGCTTATCTTCTTTTAGGTTTAGAAATAAAGCTTGCATGCTGGCAAGTATTAGTTGTAAAAGCAAGGAGATTTTAGGATTCCTTACTCCTCTGCTTAGTTATAAATAAGAGCAGCCTTTGCTCATTTTTCTTTAACCGTGCTTGGGTTAACAAATTGCTGAGCCTATGCCTTCAAGGTTGTTATCGATTAGTTTCAGTTCACTTTGTGTTAAGAACAAGTTTGCATTTCTCTTTTAGCTGCAAATCCTTGTCAGTGCATGTGTTTTGTGTCAAGTGTTGATCTGTTTTGATCGCATGTTGCATGTATTTTGCTACAACTTGTTGTCCCGAAATTGTAATCTCTTGTGCTCGTAGTTTGGGAAAATAAAGTCTTGAGCGTGCTTTTGCTCCCCCGATATAAAGTCTCAAATTTCCGTTTGTTGTGTAATGCTTATATGATCTCCTTTTTAGCTTGCATTGAAATTCAGTAGATGTATGTTGGAAAAAGTTTATCTAAGTATCTGTGTCAGAAAATCAATCTCGTTCATTTCTAACTCTCTTGCTCTGCGTTTTACTTTAGAGGCTAGAAACGTCTTTAGCGTAAGTTAGTTGTAGTTGATAAGTTTCATTAAAGGGAAACCTCAGCTGCAACACTATAACCTTATGTTCTCGTAGCTGAATCAAAAAGATAGGCAAATTAGCTTTAGTTTACTTTCTTTATGCAAACTCAACAAAAGAGGGAGCTTCCCCTCCGAAATTGAAGAGCAGGTTACTGCACATAGCTGTTCATTTCCAAACCGCATTCCAGAGGTGCGATTTGAAACGCCAATAGTTTTCTGGCGCCCACTGTGGGGCATGAGGCATAGAACTTCAAGAAAGCTTACGCTTTATGACACAAGAATGACCATCTGGCACCCTATTTTGTGATCCAGCCAGAAGCAATGGGTGATAACAACAATAATGTTGGAAGGAACCCAAGACGTCCACATGGGGTAATATCATTAGACCTTTGGCTTTGCGGGAACATCATGAGTTACCTAAAGGGTCAAGGAAGCACTTTCCATAGTTTCACGACGATGGAACTTAACATCCTGATGATCATATTTCAGCCTTCTCAATGGCTTGCGGCGTTTTGCACGTGGCACATGAAGACATTGCGGTGCGTCTCTTTGTGGAGACTCTTGTTGGGAATGCTGCTGACTGGTTCAATCACCTGGAGTTGGGCATTATTACCAGTTGGGCAACTATGAGCGAGAAATTCTTGGCGAGATTCAAGCCCGCTGAAGACAGTCATTGGTTGTTTGCCCAACTTGCAAATTCAAAGATGGAGCACAACGAACACATGAGGGAGTTTGTAGCAAGATTTAATCGTCTTGTTACACGACTTTCTTCTACACTTAATCCATCTCCGGAGATTTTGATGAGTTGCTTCATAAATGTCCTTCCATCAGAGATAGCCTTCTTCCTCAAGATGAAAAGACATATAGAATTGACGGATGCGCAAGAACATGCCATTGAGTTGGAGGATAATATGATTACTTTCGGCTTGATGAAAACAAATTCTATTGGATCTCTAGCTCAGCAACCGTACCAGTGAAAGAGAAATAATTTTCAGCCACGGTTGCCAACACCTCAACCAAGATCAATGATTGAAACTGCACAAAATGCAGTATTTTGTTCTTTCCATGACACCGACGCACATATTGGTTCTACATGTCTTGAAAATATAAGAATGAATCAGATCATGGGATATACTGAGGTTGCACCTAGTTCTAGTTTTGTCCCTATATCAAGTTCAAATGTTGTCTCACCACAGATGGACAACTTCGATGGTGACTCCACAGCAGGATATTTTGAGCTCATTATTGAAGAAAAAGAAGACCTTTGCCACTACTTTCTTGAAGTAAATTATAGAAGACCTTCAATGCCTGTGTTTACAAGTGCTCAACACTTGAAAGCGCATAAGGAAGAAGAAAAGCCAAGAGCTGAATTACAAGCTAAAGAAGTAGTTGCTTAGGACCCATCCTTAGCAAATTTTGACATTGTAGACTCCATGATGAAGATCAAGGTGCAAATTTCTCACTTGGAGTATCTTCGTGATCATCCTGAGCAGTTGGACAGTGTTGGGTGAAAATAATGTAATCAACTTTTCAATAGATTACGCTATCTAGATTTCAGCCACAGGTATGTGAGATATAATCTCTCCTCTCAGAAAGGGGAGGCACCCTTCTTACTGCTAACAAAAGCTATAGTAAAACTAATGAAGTACTTACAAAATGTACACTACACTTACGAAATGGGGGGGGGGGTGTGTTACATTCATGCTTCTCGCTTTTTTCATAGAAGATGTTTACAATGCTTCACGATTTGAAAGTTCTAGATCTAATAACTGAAACGTGACAAAAAGTAGTAATGCCAATATCTGTCATGTCCCCGAAATAACAAAACCATAAAGACCAAGTGTTAAAATACAAATCAATTAATAAATAAAATAAATAGCAATATTAATATTAAATATAAAATAAATATGTATCATATCAATATAAAAATATAAGAATATGAAATAACAAATATAATAATAATATATAGGCAAATTATTGTTATTACATTCTAGTATTAAATAACTTAGTATCAAAAATAATAATAAATAAATATTATAATCATTACACATCAAAGATTGTAATACATTAGAATAAAATAATAATAAGATATTAGCAAATTGTTTTATTATTATACTTTAATGCTAAAATATGTTCAATAAAATATCAAAATAAAATAATAAAATAAATAGAAATCTGAAATATCATAATTATAGTAATAATATAGTATTTTAAAAATAGATATTATTGTGATAATAAAGGCAACAATTAAATCTAACGAAGGAATGTATTTTATGAAAAGTCACCTCTTTCACCAAACAATACATTCCCCCAATGAGTCACCTACCTTGAATGGTATAAATAGAAGGAAGGAAACTAAGAAAGGGGAAAAAAACATGGAGAAATAGGATTTGCAATTTAGAACAGCAGCAACAATTATTGTTACGCATTGGAATATAGAGCCATTTAATATATATATTATTTAATAGGCATGCAAGTATATATGCATAGATATAGATAAATTTTATAATGAATAATATGCAATGAATAAAGAATATATATGAATAAGGAAAGAATAATTATATAAATATATATATATATATGAATACTAATGGATATAAATAAAAAAATAATTATATATATGTATAAATACATATACATGATTATGCAATAATGATACTTATAAGTTATGATGACTCTTTAATATAAACATAAGTAGATTATGTATATTTATGAATTGTCCTCATCCTATGATCAATTTAGTACAAGGTTGAAGGAAGCGAGTAAGGAAAAATGGAGAGATATAGCAATTCAGGTGATGTACTCACTTAGCAATAATATTTAGCATATTTTGAATATAAGAAATAGATATTTCTAATTTGATTATTGGTGTAATGCTTTCTTTAGTATTATCATGATGATAATGATGTTGATATTAACGTAAAGAATTAGTAATAAATGCAAATGTATTTGATTGCTAAAAGATTGTCTTCTCTGTGTTTGTAAGCCTACTAGGGTGGAAGGGCTTGAGACAGGTGGTGCCTAAAAACCCCACTTAACAATCCGCTGCGGCCATGGAGGGGTGGTAGGCCTGGAACCCCTTATAAGCTCCGCTGGCTTCCCCTAGTAGGTTGAGTGTCTTTTGAGGTGATGGCACAGGTAGAGAAAGCAGGTACAAGTGTTTCCTCTAAGCATGCCACTCTGAGACGTTCATGTCGCTCGGGGCCAAGGGGTGGGTTGTCTTGATAGGACGCTTGTGCTCTTGGGCTTAGATGGATAGCTTTGGGCGGCTCTACCCATGCCACTCCTCATATGTCTTAACTATTGATTTGTGATTATATTTAGATTTGGATATCTGGATATTAATGCTAACAGATATATGTACATGTGGAAATATTAAATGCAGACTTCAATCCAAGATTACTTAGTCAAAGAGAGCATTAATTTGAAAAAGAAGAAACCCTAATTCTGATCAACAAATGAATTCTAGGGCAAAGTCGGGTAAGGGACATTACAATATCTCTATCTTGTCAAAGCAAAGCGTAGAGATACCATATGTGATTTATAATAACAAAGTAAAAGAAAAGGGAAAGCTCACGAAGGCACAAAGTCGTTCGGTAGCCTTTTCAATGCTGGATCTGCAAAAGTAATCGTTTGTTGCATGAGAAGCACAAAGTCTTCTTAGATGTAGCATTTCCTCAAACTGCATGAACGATTACAAGCACAAAGTCTTGTAGATCTTTCAACCAAAACATCCACACATAAAAGTAAATTCAAATAAGGAATGCAACACAAAGTTTACATAGATTACTTGAAGCCCTTCAGATCTCATATACTAATCACCACCAATATAATCAAATCACAAGATTATCGATCCCAACACAAAGTCTGGTATGCAATCCTCTTATTTATTGATTAGATTTAGATTCACAAAATTGAATACAAAGTTTCAATGCTTGTTTCAAAGGGGCAGTAGTTCGTTGCAAAATATCAAAAGGTAAAAATTACAATAGAAATCCCTCTTAATTATAGAAAAGAGGGAAGAGCTAATTTAGGAAATTAGTTGAGTAAAAATAGGAAACCCTAATAGTGACTAAGTCAAAGTGTAAATTATTTCTATGTAATTACATCTAATATTTTCGGTGTAATTACATTTTACAAAAAGACATTTAAGATGTCAAAAACTATTTACAATATGCATGGTAAGGCGCATCAAAAATTGATGAACACTGGAGACAAAAAGAAGACTTTATTGTTCTTTGTTCTGGGCGCGAAAGTCTTCATACTTCTTTGCAGTCTCCTAAAGGAACGCTTCATCTGGTCCAACCGTGTAATCTACAAGAGTGTATTTTGGTGACCGTTTTCTTGGTAGATGAACAAATCTTCTTGCACCTTTGTAGATGAGTTTTGAGACAATCAAGTGATAGCCGTATATCACATATGTTATGCATGGTGTTTGAAAAATCTTTATCATCTACTAGCTTCATGACGGCTTCTTTGAAAACTCGTATTATCTCACTGAGAGGAAGAAAGGTATGATTGTCATCAAGGAGATCACCTGGTAACTCCTCCATTCCATTTATTAGAAGAACATGGTAACCTTCAACGTCCTCCTGTACCTTGTGAATATCATCAGTTAAAGACTTTATTACCTGTATTTTATGTTTTAGTGATTCCTTCACCTCCACATATTTATCTTTATCAGGAATAACCCCATTCTTCACCAACTTAATGAGTTTGAGCTCTTTCATCTGCAACCATGATGACAAGCCTTTTTCCGTTTCTTGTTGCTCCTTGGATAGTAAACTTTCTTCTTTATCAAGCTGAAGTTGAAGCTTGGCTATTTGTACATATTTCTCACGTGCAATGGTGAGAACTTGTGAGCCGTGATCTAAAATTTCATCAATAAAATCGTACAACACTTTACCTTTGGATGCAAGCTTCTCCGCTTTTTGTACTGCCGGTTCTTCGACATTCACCAAGGTCATAGTGTGGGTATCACCAATAGAAGATCCTGCTATGTTTCTCAAAATGTTTGCATAGCGCTCAGCCTTTTCTTTGTATAGATTCTTGGCTTGTTCCATCTTATCAAGCCTCCCTGCAAGGGCATCCAACACTACTTGGGCACTTTCATTAGTTACCTTCCCAAGTTGTATTCTTTGAATAGTGTAATCCTCGATACTTATATCACCTTCTTGTTGCGGAGGAAAACCTACCTCAACAAACTTTTGACCAGCTTTATCAATATGAAGTCTTGAAAGAACCTTAGCCTTTTTCTTCTCCTTGATCTTTGGAGGAGGTATTTCTTCAAGGTCTAGCTCATCAAAGGAGATCATCTGTTTCTTGCGCTTAGGAACCTGTGATACCAACCAAGGAGGGAGGGAGGAAGTATATATGCCCGCTGGTATTGCTAATTCTTGAGCTGCTGTGGCTCCTTGAGAAATGACTGGGATTGTAACTACAGGTGCTGTAGTAGTCATAATTGGCCCAGTAATTTGCACGCCATGCTGACTCTGCAAAGATTCATCTATGAATCTATTAAATTCAGCCTCAAAGGAAATGTCAAAAGATGGGGATGACAAGCTGGGGATAGAAGCCGACGAACTGGATATAACATTAATAGTTTGTGTCCGGACAACTGTAGAATTAGCTGACATGGTTGATACTACAGATAGGGAAGAAATATCTTCTACTCTTGTTACTATAGTAGGAAGAGGAGAAGAAGGAATGGGAGGAACAGGAGTCTTGGGTGTTGGAGGAGTATGAGGAATGTTGGCATAGCCTAGTGAAGATGTAGGAATATCTTCAGTTTCATTTTGAAGAGGGGATAAAATCTGCTCATCTTGATTGAGCTCTTCCTCTTGATATTTCTCAACTTCATGAGATTTCTTAGGGGATTGTTCTTCTTCTTCATTTGACTTTGTTTCCCTAGACTCTTCAGTTTCTGATACTTAAGATTCAAACTCTGTATCTCCTCCTTCATCTGAGGACAATTCTTCGGAAACAAGATCCTTTCCTTTTGCATGTGACGTGGTAGTTCTTGTTTCTTGTACCTCAACGGTCTGTGCAGTATTCTTTCCCACAATAAATTTGATCCTTGGTTCTCTTCGAGATGAAGAGGGAATCGCAGCCTACTTATCTTCGGCGCGGGATTTCGGCCGTGGACTGGATTTTTCTTTGGGAGGTTCTGCCTCCGAATAAGTTATAAAGGCTTTCATTTGATAGCCATGCTTATGAAGCCACTCTGCTGTGTTATGTAGAATAGGGACTAGCCTTTCCCACATGTAAACACATTATTTCTTTGACCATTGTACCGGAGGTAAAGGCTTCCTGGTGATGTTATCTTCAGCATAAGCAAAATTGAGGATGTCTCCAGGATCGGTGAAGTCTTCAGGCAAGTCAGCTATATTGAGGGCCCTGACCTGATCAACTGTCAATCTACAATAATCTATCTTACGGACATCTTCCTCATCTCTACAATCTGCCCATATGTCTTCAAAATGGTAAACATGGCCGTGACCTTTCTTGAGTTTATTCTTTAGGTCTCAATAGTCAAAGTCACGCCTATACCTGTAGGTCTTGATAGTCATTATTTGCATTTCTGTTGCAACATTCTTGGCCTTTTGTACACTTTTGATAGTATACCTGCCGATGGTTAGAGGAAATTTGAAACCTGGTTTATGTATCCTCTACTGTTCTTTGTGCACTAAAATCAACTGTCTACACAACTCCATGAGGAGCCATTTATCTGAGGGATACCTGGGAAGCATGTAGGGGCACCCAGTGAAACAACCTACTCTTATATAAGTAAAGGTTGGGAACTGTAGCAAGACACATCCAAATTTGCTTACCGCTTTGTAGGCTTCATCTGAGATTCTTTTCTTCTCTAGAGTAGGGTCAAAAGTGAACAACAAAGGAGCAAAGAAAGCATCCGTAACCCTCCTGAAATGGTGGAAGCTTTCTCTCAAGTTCAATTGGTAGTAATAGTCATATATGGGGGTAGAGTGTCTGTTCCCTTTAGTAGACAAACCTGGAAACTGCCTCATCACTGCAGCCGCATACACCAAAGAAGAGGTCATATAGAATTTTAGAGTGGTGAGCACATTAATCATCTGTTCATGGATTTCATCGCTGATCTGTGTTCCCCAATCAATATGCACTTTCGTCCTAATTATCTGGACGTATTCGTACATCCAATCATTGAAAATGAGAAGATTCAGGTAAGCCCTTAACTCTGCTTAAAAGGGTGATCATGTCTTTTACATCCTCTTTGAAGTCACTCCGAGGAAGTCCCTTAGGCCATCTAGATACAACATGTCTAGGAGTCTTCAACCATTGTGAGTTAATCAATGTTTTAGCCTTGACTGAATCATTATCAAAAATCTCCCGAGCCTTCTGAATTGTGACAGGTTTATATTGTTCCATGTGTGGAACTTTGAAGACAATATCAAAAAATTCACCATTGAGCCTCATCACAACTTGACCTGCAAAATCTTTTACAGTTCTGTGTTCTTGAATATAATGAGCTGCAACTTGAAGCACAAATTCAGTGTGATGAGCAAAAGTTGGGAAGGTGGATACCAGATGGAGATTACTATGAGCAATGGCCTTTGTTGAATCCTCTTCACGAAATCTTCCAGATCTTGGTGACCAATCTCGGTATCCTTGATTTCGTCTACTTTTGATAACACCACGGTCGGAGGGAAAACGCCTTGATATTTATACTTCATCTTTCCTTTAGGAGATGATGGAGGTTTTTCAACTATCATTTAGGGGAGTCGAGACTGATGTTTTCCTACCTCTGAAGACTGCTTTGTATTTTGAAGTTAACTGCAAGAATGATGGATCCATAGGTGTCAGGAAAGATATGCCACATGGGGAAACATGAAACGAGCAGGTGATATGGAGCAACTGTGGTTTGGCCATATGGTGTGGAAAACGGAGCGTGAATGGCGAGGTGGAAGCCAAAGTGGCAAAAAATCTATGTTTGAAGTGTTATGGAGATAATGCAGATTTTGGTGCTCGAGCAGTGAAAATCACCGCCTCGACACCAAGAGGTAATGCTCATTGGTGTTCAGGCAATGAAAATCACTGCTCGACACCAAGAGGTAAATAAAAGGACTAAGTGTTATGGCGGTGAATATCACTGCCTTAACACTTAGGTTTTGCTATCGCAGTGTCTTGGCGGTGATTTTCACCGCCATAGCACCGAGTTGCAAAAAGGGAGTTGAGTGTCATGGCGGTGATTTCGCCATGACACTTTGATAGTATATGGCGTTGGTGTCATGGCGGCGATTTTTACCGCCTTGACATCAAAACTCAAGTCACTTTCGTAGCTTGTGTAAAGGCAAAGAATTTCTCCGCCATGACACAAGGGTTGGAAAAAATGAAAATGCTAGGTATGAAATAAAAGAAACAGGCCAATGAAAGGTGCGAGGTTTTGGAAAAAGGAATAGATCGACGAAGCAATAATGAACATGAGAAAAAACGGTCAAAAACAAGAAATGGAAAGCATATGATGAACAAAAAGAAGGATGACTAACAAAACGAAAAGGAAAAAAAAACACAAAGCACATACCTCGAAAAAGACAAATAGGTGATGACGAAGAGGTGGAAGCGAAATCCACGAGCTGGAGGAGAGGAACAAAGATTCAAAATTGAGGAAAGCACACAAGAAGCGTTGGAGCGATGGGAGGAGAGGTATGAGAAACAAAATAAGAAAATAACTTGGCTTAAAGCAAATAAACGTAAAAATTAACTTAAATCCCGCGCATTAAATGCGGCGCGAAAACTTAAGTTAACTGAAGATTAGGTGTTCGGGCGGTGATTATCACCACCTTAGCACCGAGAGTGCAAAAAGTGAATTAGGTGTAGTGGCGGTGTAAATCACCGCTCGAGCACCAAAAAGTGTTCAAGACAAAAATAGGTGCAGTGGCGGTGAAAATCACTGCCCAAGCACCAAAAATAGGTGCAAAGGCGGTGAAAATCACCGCCCGAGCACGAAAAGAAAAAAAATGACTAACTCCTGATTAGAGGGAGTTGTAAATATTTTGATCTCGAAAGTCGAGCCAATTGTCACTCACATGGACTAGGTGAGATCAGAGACCACGCGTTTAAGGACAATTTAAGATTGCCTCATTTTGCATGCTTGAAACACACGGGCCTGGGAAACAGACTGGTTTCGTAGGGGGGTTATCCGTGGATCGAGCGCTGCTAGATTCCGTGATTACAAACAAAATAATATAGCATGTAAAGAAAGAAGCTTCAATTCAACCTACATTGCTCAAGACATTTGTTTCAGTAAAAGAAAAGCCTAAACCTTTCTATATATCTTTGTATATAGGAGGATTTAAATTGAGCAATTGTATTATTGATTCAGGAGCCTCAGACAACGTCATGCCTCTACCAATAATGAATGCATTGGGACTCTCATGCACAAAAACTCAAAACGAATGTTATTCACTTGAGTCTAAGTCGGTGTCGTTGGTTGGACAGTTGGAGGGTGTTCAAGTAAGGTTGGTAGCCTGCCCAGAGAAAAAGATAAAGATGAATATCTTAGTGGCTGATGTCCTAGCAAGCTACGGTATGTTATTGAGCCGAAGCTTCTATAGAGATCTTGGTGGTGCAATGCAGTTAGATTGGTTGTCCGCAACCATTCCTGTGAAGGAAGGAAAAATCAAGACAGAACCTGAGCCCAAATCCCAGTTCATAGTGGTGAAAATTCCAACCCCCCCAGCCCAACTATATCAAGGAACGAGTCTTGGTAATTATGTGACTCTATCAGAAATAGGAATTGAAGATCATAACATTCCTTGTTCTGAAAGGAGACCGATAGAGGATACAAAGTTATGGAAAATGCATTTGGATGGGGGTCATTTAGCTGTAGGTTCAGAAGAAGGGACAATGATCATCTATCCTAAATAATTGCCGCAATTGGAATTCACTGGAGCTGAAAAAGAGGTGCTTTTGTTAGGCCTCAAAAATGCCAAAGACATGGGAATTGAACTCCTATGCGTTAAAGGGGATGTGGATTTGATCGACGAGCCAATCAAAGGATATTTTTAGGACATTATAGAAATCAGGTCTAGAATGCGATCGATTGGTTTGAAGAGTTCGACATCAGAGACATCCCACAGTTTGGCAACAGAGACATCCCGCGGATGAGTGACAACAAAGTTAATGCCTCAGTGGTACTGGTACCTGCTTCCCTCTTTGCGCCATATTTTGACTTTTGTAAGGGAGCCTTTTCTTGGGTGTATGAAGATATGAGTCAGGGTGCCTTTGCCTGGATGTATGAAGATATGAGAATCTTCATCCCGAGAGATTTGTCTCCTGCAATACCCATGAGAAGAGAAGCAAAGCCTTTCTGTCTTTAAAAATCTATCTTGAAACCCCAAGAAAAATCATCAAAATCTGAAACAATAAAGCCCTTGTAGGATTTCTGAATGAAACCACTTGTATATCCACCAAGAAAAATCTCACTTTCGAAATGGATGTTCTCTGTGAAGCTTTTATTAGACACTCTCCCATGTTTGAGAGGATCCCTAGAACAACCGTCTTCCCACCCATAAACTTAAACTATTATAGAGCTCATTGTTACCCATCAAATTTTCACTTGAAAATTTAATGTTTTCCCTCTTTAATAAGTGAGTTTTGATGATTTCGTGGCTTCCATAAGCCTTATAACCTAGTCACGGACCTGCCAAATTTCCTAACTAGGTCGCCAGGTTTTGAAGTTTTGAAACCACCCGATTGCCCGACTTATTTGTATCTCTCAAAGTTTCAAGTCTTATCCAATGATGTCACATGCAGTCGGTGTGTTAGAGGTTCTTAAAACTATAGACCTTCCGATAGATGGTTATAAAGTTATTCCTCAACGATGAAGCGACCTCAGCAGGATGCTCGACTTTCAAAGTGTCAACACATTTAATAAGTTGTACGACGCCTTTAAGGGGATGTCTTTTCATACGTTCTAAAACGCCAACTTCAGTTTTAAACGTAATCTTTTAAATCCTTTGAAAGGACAACTCTTAAATAAGGGGGGGTGGTGGAACGGATTTAGTAACAGATTGGCACTATTTTTGGGGCAAATAAATGGTCACTCTTCGCCGCTGAAGTTAAGTGAACCTGCATATGAGGAAAGGTGGCAGCATTTCTAAGTTCAAAATTTTCTCAAAATGGTACTTCCTGGCGATATCAGGGAATGGGAAGATGAACCTGTACCCGTCGTGCAACTAGATTTGAATTGGCTCGAAAAAGAGCAACTCGACATCATTTCTGAGTTGCGTTCACTAGCATGGAAGGAGAAAACCAGCTACGCCGAGTACAATAGGGTGATTTTCGTTTTAGAAGAGGAAGAAGAATGCGCCGAACTTCACAATTTAGTTATGGAGATGTAGCTAGAACTATACAGAGACCCGACACCGCTGACGGTTTAATCACATGCATCCAGTTGTTTGTTACATGTAATGATAGCGCTTGTTCTAAAACTGTTTCTGTTTCAAAATCCTTCTTGAATTTGGTGGTTTTCAAGATCGTTATTTTTTTTAATGTAACAGTTTTAGGGACCTTCAAATGTAAAATTGGCGGTGGGGGTTTCAGCTAGCTTAGAGGGGACATAGTCTTATGGTACGGAGCTTGAGGTTTTGAACTCAATTTTGGCATTGAAGAAATAAAGAAAATGTTTATGATTTGTGTATTTGCTACTATTTTCTTTGATTACAATTGAACTTTGAGTCTTTGTAATTAATCTTCTTTGTGTGCCTTGTTCTATGAGATTATGCTTGTGTTATCTCTAAAGCTTTGAATTTGGATTAATCTACCCGTAAAGTGAATTTGCTGTTCATCCTCCTTTGATAGCATTCATGAATATGGAATAAGTGAAATTTGTATCATTTATTCGCACTTTTTATGCCTTAAGCATCAAACTATTGCATCTATTTTCATGGATATGAGTAGATGTCAATTACCTTTCCTGCTTTCTGGTTAAAATCATACCCAATATCTCCATTCATTGCACATTCTTCGAAGGCAGTTGCGCCTTGTAAAATAAGCAGAGAGCACTTGTAGTTATCATCGCAAGTGACTCAACTGTTGGCTAGGTTGTCATTTGTGTGGGCCAGAGTGAATTAATTAAAATGACAAATCTGATAACCAAAACTCACAAGGAAACACAGACAACAACAAATAATCACCATGAGAGGCACCATTGCCCTCCATTTAACAGGCATCTTGCTATCAGCTTGTATATAATGTCCCCATTTTCAGCCCTACACGTTTTAGTGACTGTTAGCCTATTTTTGGAGGCCTGAAGCTAGTCAGAAGGAAAATTAGGGTTTCCTATTTTCTAGGAGGTTTCCTTCTGAGTTTTCAAAGTTTGCATGCAGGAGTTTGGCAGTTTGTCTTCTGGGTCTTTTTGGGTTTTTAGAGAGCTTCAGAAGGGTATGACATGCATTTTTATCAGAGGACATTTTTGGACTTACTATGTTTGGTAAGTTACGACGGCTACCTTGTTTGTGCTCTAACTGAGTTTGGAGTCACTTACTATTTTTAGCAGTGTAATTTGGCAGCAGTTTAGCACACAGTTAGTATTTCTAGCAGTGCAGGCTTGGCAGTGGTTTCTCCAACGTTCTTGGAGTTCGAAAAGGAAAGTTTTATAACTTAAGTCACATTATATTTCAATATTGCTTTTGGACCCCATGTCTAGGCGTAATGACTTAAAGTTGTGTTTAAAAGATGGACCTCATTTTGGATGCCTAATTTGGAGATTGAAATGTTTTAAGTTATATTTTATTCTAAGGTAAAGTGGACGCCACAATTCTCAAGCAATGAAATTTGATATGTATTATTTTATTCCTCTTATTTGGGCATCCCTTTTTGGAGGGAAATGATGTTTGAATTCCTGGGGTTGGAAATCTATAAATACAGTGCTTTGCCTCTTCATTTGGTATCCATTGCTTATCATAACGAAGTGCTGCTGAATTTTATTTAGAACTCTTGCTTTGGGGTTGGCATACGTCCTAGCCTTCATCAGTTTCGAGCTTGAGAGATAGTTCCTAGTTGATCAAAGATTGCTTCTTCACTCTGAGGTTGCAGATAGAGCTTCAACAGAGATGGCTTCTTTTGATGTTTTCTGATTTTGGTGTGGTAACGAGTTAGATTTCAGTTTCTGCCCTTTTTGGTGTGTTTTCTTCAGTTTCTTGTTGCTGGTTTTGCGTGTGGTTGAAGCACATTTCTGTTTGCATCTTCTGAGGAGTCGGGCGATTTTTTTGGGTATTGACTCTTTGGATTCCTAGCTCTTGGGTGCCCTATGCTTTTGTTTTGGTGAGTTTATAAGGTGAATCTGATTTTTTCTTGAGGTAGCCCTTCTCAAGGAGGCCGTAAAATTTTCTGATTGTGCCTTGGGATGTGTGGAAAAAATAAGTGCTGATTGGAGTGGTTTTGTTGTTGGAGATTGGATGCCTAGCATCTAGGCATCTTTTGCTTTCAGTTTGGAGTCATTCGAAGAAGATTTGACAAAGATACAAGCATTTTGGTGGTTTCTAGGGATTGCTGGTCTAAAAATCATAACGCTATAGTTCTGTATCAGACCTGGTATTTTCTGCATTTTGTCAGATTTTCCTAATGCTTATCTTTGTATTTTCCTTGGAGAGTATTGTCTAACATTTGAGCTTTCAAGTTGCTAAAGAATATCTCAGTTTCATTGTAAACAAGCTTAATATTGTAATGCTGATTCAGTAGTATTGATTGGTCTTCCTTTCCTGCACTTTGTTTCATTCCCACTGAAAAGTGGAAGAGGTTGGCGTGTTGCCTAGTACTACTTTCTCTTTTGTTACCAGCTGAAAAGTGGAAGAGGATGGCTTGCCGCCTAAGCAATTTCATTGTAGCCCGCTGAAAAGTGGAAGAGGCCGGCTTGCTGCCTAAGTACTTTCATTTTCTATATTGGTCGGCTTGCCACCAATATCATTGTATTTACAGCTTTCTAGTTTTAGCTAACAAATCCCCTTACACCATATGCTCTCACCTTGCCCACTCTGGGATCTGGGTTTTCTGAAAGTGAAGGGTTGCATTCTAGTTTGCTTATCTTTCATTAAGCTAATGTTAATGGGTGAAGTTTATGTTGAAAAATTCAGGAAAAAACTAAGGGGGATATTACATTGTACCAATTGCAGGGTGAATTATTTAGGAGATACAGTTAATGATACTAGCTATTACATTGGCAGTCCTTTCACTGCACATTTTACACCATATCTTATGGCCTCCTCTTCTCATAAGTGGCTTTCAATCAAATTTAATCGCATGATTCAAGGGGGGTGATCTTGTTTAATGATGTTCCATAGAGTATCCCAATCAATTACACCATTACTTTCTATTACAGAAAAATTATGTTGGTTAGCCCTTGATTAGCAAGGTAGTCCACTACTCTATTTCGTTCTATGCAGAAATGTGATATCAACACATTTCAAATTTCTTCATCCAATTTATTATTTCTTCTACAATCGCCCTGAGACTCTAGTTAGGACAATATTTTTGTTTTACAGCTTGCACTATAAGTTTGGAATCTCCTTCTACTCTCGTCTCCTATAGCCTGCCACATAAGCTGCTGTAATGCCCCCTAAGAGAGCTTCACATTCTGCATCAATATTGGTTTTGTTGCCAAGGTATACAGAATCAGCTACCAACATTTCTCTGTTAGAGTTACAAGTAATAAAACCAGCCCTGGCTTCACCGAGGTTGCCTTTAGACACACCATCAAAATTCAATTTAGCTCCTTCATAAGGCAGATTTTCCATATTGCACTTATATTCTTCTTATTGACTGTTGACCCATGTACATGTCTTTGCTCCGAGATGTGTTTCAATCACCACTAGTCTCTAGATAATATAACAATGGAGGTTAAAGCGTTTAGCTTTAGTATACTATTTTATTCTGTCTTTCTTCCATAGTTTGCTTTGTATTCAGGGTTTTACCATCTTTCTGCATCTTCTATTGTTCTATGTGTGATCCTACATCTAAAATGTCATAATAGTGAGATCAGCTCATTCCTGTGCTGACATTGATATTTACTTTTTTAATTCTGCTAATCAGGTGATTACAGTCATGGTACAAGGTATTTCTGGAATGAATATATCATGAACTATATTCTTGCAACTTACAAAAAACCTCAAGTGAGTGGTCTTTCGTAAGATGATTGCAAATTAAATTAAAACCACAGTAAGCTAATGTTGTATAATTAACGTATTTGACAAATGAATATTAATCTTGCCCTTTCCAAGTATCATAATTGTGACTTAAGATTGCTGATGGCTTTGTTGTTGAAGGTTGCTTTGCTGAATGGGATTGTTATGGGAGGAGGTTCTGGTATTTCCATTCATGGGAAGTTTCGAGTCGCAACAGAGAAGACTGTAATTATTCTACTCTTCATGTTTATTTGATAAATAAGCTCAATGACTTTGGAGCAAACATCTCGAAAGGGTTTTGGTCTAGATTTACCATATCTTCAGTTGTTGAGTGAATTGGAAGAAACTATCTCTAGTTCTGGCTAAGTGATATCAGTTAGCCCAAGTTCAAGTAGGTTGTATTTCTATCTAGATGCTATATGGCTAACTTGCCATGCTTTTTCTATGATGCTCGCTTACTAAATGCCCATCCTTTTCATAGTGGACATCCTTAACTACAAAATCCGAGATTATTAATTATATTTTTTTCACTTGATTAAATTATCTGCAGCCATGGTTGATTACCTCAGGCCTTTTATGTACCGACATTTATTTTCCTCTATCAGTGTTCTCATTCTCATGATTAATGGATACAACTGAATTTAGATTAGATACATTTAAGTTATTGATGGATGATAGATTGTTGAGCATTGAGCCAAATATTGTGGGTCTCTGACTCCTCCGAATATTTGCATTGTAATCTCTAAATTGAAGGTGTGCTATATCTGAGATACATTGTGTACTGGATGCAATTATGCAGCTTTATGCTATGCCAGAAACAGGACTGGGACTACACCCTGATGTTGGCGCGTCATATTTCTTATCAAGACTTCCAGGATTCTTGGGTATGTTTCTACTATTATATCATTACATCAAATTGATTTTTCTCACCGAATTTTGGAGGTACTAGATTCCTAGAATTGTAATGTTGGCCTTCCTGTAATAGGAAAGGATTCAATTCTGTGCCATTTAAGGGTCTGTCATACAGGAGGCCTGAAATCTATCTTATATATTGTGAGGGTATATGATTGCTATGCTTCGTATGCTAGCTGATATTCTTCATATAACCTGATCTGCCCTTTGATTTAATTGGTCAATGAATAATGTAAAGTTCAGTTCTTCGAGTCTTTCTATATTCCCCATAAAATGTGCCTTCTGTTATTTTCTGTAGGATTTAAATTATAGGGATTCTTTCTTATTCAACTTTTTCCTTGCCATTAGTGCAATCTCATAAGAATGCTTTGGATTGGTGGTTCCTGGAGGATCTATATTTCTTTTCACAATTTGTTGTATACAAATAAGTATTGTGTGGTTTCTTCGTTGTAAGGACATCCATTGGGTCTTATGACCTGTCCATCCTCCTTTCTTCATTTGAGCTTTGGTGAGAATTATTCTGTGCTGTATTAGCCAAAGAAAGTGTTTGATTTGGGATGGAGGGAGAGAGAGTTCTAGAACTGTTTCCAGTGTTTTTCTATTATCAGGGCACTTTTATGATGTCTTGATTAGTGGCTGTGGCTGCACAGTTGCCATCTACTGTGTATTTCCACATAATAGTATTAGGTTTGTTTGAAATTTGTAGATGGCTTTTCCATCAACATTTTTTGGAGACGAGAGCTTTGAGTGTTGAGACAATGCTGATTTCTTTTCAAAATCCATGCTGTTCTATCATCATCTATAGTTGTAAAATCCGCCACTTTGTTGGAGCTCTCACCATCTACTTTTATTTCCAGATGGTTGTATCACGTTTGTGGAAATTTGTAGTTGTATTCCCATCAGGATTTGTTGGATTTGAAAGCTTTGAGTGTCGAGATTTTCTAATCAATGCTGATATTTTTTTTTGAAATCCATGCTGTTCTATTATTTTCTATAGTTGTAAATTCTGCTTCTTTGTCATATCCTTGGTTTTGAAATTCTTGTTGAAGAGGTAGATGTGTAGGATAATGGATTGGGCTATACCCATTCCACCTTTCATCCTAGAAATTCGTATTTTTTCCTTCTTGAGTTTTCTTTGTGATATGATGAACTTTCAAAATCATGTCTTTTTTAATGTCTTTAGCCACTCTTGGCTGTTGTGTTTTCCAATCTGAGTTCCAAGGATGAATCAAAGGCATTTAAAGGTATTTGAATTTGATGATTTGGGCGCAACTAGCTCTTGCTTTTCCTTAGTCTCCATGTTGTTTTCATGACGAGAGTACTGTTTGTTGGCGTTTCAATTCGCACCTCTGGAATGTTGATTAGAAACGGACAGCTATGCACAGATAAACTGCTCTTCAAATGAGGGGAAGCTCCCTCTTCGCTGATGATGCTTATAGAAAGTAAACTAAACTATTGCCAATCTTTTTTGTTCTCAGCTAAGAGCACAAGGTTATAAAACTCTTTGTGTCGTAGTTAAGGTTTTCCTTTTTCCAGAACTTCAACTACAACTAGGCCTACTCTAATGACGCTTCTAGCAACTCAAGTAAACTCAGAGGTTGAGAGTTAAAAGTAACCGAGGAATGATTTAACACAAATTCTTAAACAAACTCACTTCCAACGCACACCTGAATACTCATTATACTTTTAGATGTGAGCTGAAATAAATATTATATAAGCAAAACACATAAAATAAAACCTGAGATAGTAGATTAGAGCAAAGTAGGCATAAGATTTCCTTTCTCAAATTTCTAACAACGATTACACTTCTAGAACAATAGGTTTGTAGCAATAACAGGCTTACAGTTTAGCGATCAAACCGGAATACACTTGACACAAATTACACATTAACTAAACAATAACTTGCAGCAAAAGGCAGACATGCAAACTTGCTCTTACACTAAGTGAACAAACATTGAATGACAAAATTGCAGGCAAAAGTAGGATCAGCAATTTGTTATCACAATAACGGTTAAGAAAATAACTAGCAAGGCTGCCCTTATTTATACTTAAACAAGGAGTAGGGAACCCTAAAATCTCCTTGTTTTTACAACTAGACTTGCCAACTTGCAAGATTTATTTCTAAAACTAATACATGACAACTAGCTAGCAACCTGCTAAAAACAAAAAGCAGGGAAAGTTCCAACTATTACAATTTGATTTTTCCTATTTCACAAAGAATAGACAAGCATGAATGATAATAGCAAGTTTAACTTGGAAAAGGCATCAAGTCAATTGCTGCTTTTGAGTTCTATTCTTAGAAAACATCACTGCCCCAAAAGATGAATCACTCTTCGCCAAAAAAAGCTGATTCGTTCTTGATTTCAATTGGAGAATACTGCATGTTTAAAAACTCGAATTTTGACTGTGAACACGCCTATGTTCGGAGAAGTTTTTCGCAAACTACTGAAAATAAGTTGCTGATTTTTCTCCAAAACGTAGATTCCTTGAAAAAAAGCTAAGGTCTAGGTTTTGTAGACGATCACGTTCGGAAGAGACCCAATTCAATAGATTTTGAAAAAGGTGAGGGCTTCCCGAAAAAGTGTCGAAAAAACATATTTTTGGAATAATAAAATTTTCCAATCTTCAAGAGGAGCAAAAAGTAGATGGACCTAGATTGATGAAAACTGAAAAAGCTGACCACCTGTTTTTGAAACGTGATGCCCTAGAAGATTGGACCACCTCTGTTCGATTAAAGATTCTGGCCGTTTGATAAATTGATTGAACTTGTTGATGGATCCATTGCGCAGCCTGAAGAAATTTTAGAAGAATCCCCAGATTTGAAAACCCTAACAACTGCTTTTGGTTTCTTGATATGCTAGGCGCCCCTGGCTAACTGGGGCACCTTTCTTCTCTAGAGTTAATTTTTATTTTGAGTTTTTTAATTTTTCACTTTGCTCTTTGCTCTGCGTGTTAGTAAGCTACTCATGCATCGAATGTCGGGAATTGAAAATATTCCAAGGCAAAGAATCCCAGGCGCCCTCCTTGAATTAAAGCGCTTGGACTCTCTAGACTTAGTTTTATTTTTACAATTTTCAAGATTTTCAGATTCCCCTCCATTCTTCATTTCTCGAGCATCTTTCGTTGTTGATCTACGTGTGCAACGTTTTAGACCTTGAATCTGATGCCTGAAAATTGACCATCCTCCATTGATGACCTTGGAGCTCTTGTTTCAGCTTCTGAAAAAGCAGAATAGACCACCAGAGAAAAAATTATCTTTTGACGATTTTGACTGGACTAGCCTGATCGGGAAGTATTTTAAATCAATCAAAATCAGTTTGAGCCCTGGAAACATAAATTTTATTTTTAGAAACTTTCTATTTTTAGAAAATTTTGCTAGTATCCATTTGAAAAGAAACCCAGAAAAATGCGAAAAAAAGTCTATTTTTGGAAAGTTTCTTAAAAAATAAAGTTTTCTAAAAGTAGGGCCAAAAAACTAAGATTTGGGTTTTGTAGACAATTTCGTTTTGAAGAGATCCAAATCGTCAGATTTTGAAAAATCTGAGTTATTTACCTACATGCGTGAATCCCTAAAAAATAGGGGTTGACATGCAAATTTGTAGTTTTTTGATTTTTCGACAATTTCTACAAGACTTTTACCACTTTTACAAAATTCCTTAATGAAGCAAAAAAATTTAATTGCGCATTACATTGTTGAAGTACTTGATGCTTTTGATAGTCAATTCACCTTATGTTCTATTTCTGCACATTTATTCTTTGGCAACTAATGGATATTTGAATTTATTGCCTGTTCCTTTCCAAATAAATTTCTTTTGGATATTGTAATTTTCCACCCTAGTTTGAATTTGGAGTTTGCGAATTTTTGCGATTATTTTCAGTTTGACAATGTGAACATTTCGTCAAACATATGCCGAGAGAATGTCTTTACTTGTTACAAATTCATAAGTTATGCATTTCTAGAAAATTTACATTCCACCCATCAAAATATATATATGTATATTCATATAGTCACAACTGAGATACAAAATGATAGAATAAAAGCAAACTGGGCCAAATGTTGCCCTCAGGGACTTATAGATAAAAATGTTCAGATTTTAATTTAATACTAATTTCTAAACTGACTATAAAACCCACTTTTTTGGCTTGCAGAGGTGATCACAAAACCTTTGAACGAGGTCATAGCTCTTTTCCAATCCAACAGCTACACCAAAAACCTCCTGGGCGTCCCTTATATATGCAAAACAGTCCCTTAAACTCCCGCACCCCTCAGTTTGCAAATTCGTGGTAGATATGAGTGTACAACGGCTAAGTCTTGAACTCACGTCCTTCCTGAATGGTTGATAACAAAAATAAATGGCGGAAGTAGCAGATAGAGCAACATTGGTACTTCAAGAAAATCCATTCCCTCCAATAGTTCTCACGACTTGGTCTACACACACCCAATTTGGAAGCAATGTATCAACCGCACAAATATGATAGGAATCACCCACTTGGAGAACTCAGATTATCGACCAGCAATCTAGAAAATATATAAATACTTTAGACAAACAACATTAATGAATACACCCCTAAATGAATATTTGCAATATATGGCCAGGTTACAATAGATATGATATTTTACTCTGTAGGCTAGATATTTTCTCTGCAAATAATCTTTGAAATAACTAGAACTTTGAAGTAGATCAAACCCTCTTTAAATATCTTTAGTCTGAGAATTCTAATCAACATACCTGCAAGTTCTTCAAACCCTAATTTGTAGCTTTCTCTGAAATCGTTAATGTGCAATGCATGACCCCTAAATGGAATTATCAGCATTCAACCTTGAGAGATCTATCACTCCTGCAGTTGAAGTACCTCATGAGGGTTTTTGTTTTCAAGAAGCCAAGACTTTTCAATCCAACCAGCAAAGCCTTCTCCAAATTTTCTCCAAACAAAAAAAAAAAAAAAGCACATAAAATGCTTTTATATCACTCCCAATTTCCCACTGTAAAGAGGCTTTCATAGATGGATTGAGTTTTCCCGATTGTTTTAGTTTGATACATGTGCCATTTTATCAAACTAATTTCATAGAATAACAGATAATGACTTCAAAGAGAATACATATGCAAGTCTAATAATCATGTTCTGAATCTCTCATAACAGAATATAACAGTACATAATCAAATGTCACTTCCAACCTTGTACGGGTTATTACTCAGACAAAGTAATGTGTAGATATGAGATATTCTTGCTCAGAAATATGTTATAGAGACAAATAGATACAAGGTTCATGCCCAAAATCTGCTACAACAACTTAAGATTGCATTTCAAACTATTCTTAGTTTAAAAATATGGTATTAACAACAAATATGAGACCAAGATTTCCAACTTGGAACTTTTACATAGTCTCTGACCTGGCAACATAGGCTATAGTGGCTCAATTTATCCTATGTTTATACTGGACTTGATTGCTGAAGTGTGAGACTCAATTACATGAGACCAAGCCATTATGTTGAGGTGTGCGATGACCTGGCGTGGATTGTTGAAGACCTGTAGACCTGAATATGCCTTCCACATCATATGTATTGTCTTCACATAAATTTGTTTCCTCTCTATGATGGTATGCGATGGCTATGCTTCATACTTTATCGTTGCTTCCACGATGATTAGTGCCTTCTCACGATTGCTAGCAAATATTGGCAGCAAAAATAATTCGACGACTCCTTTATAATCACTCCAGATTTATCTTATGGTGATTTCAAGTAGCTCCCAATTATTATATGGTGGCGAAAATATGAGTAAATTCCTTCCAAAAGGATATTTCGATGTATGTAGTTTGTCTCTTCTACTGACTGGGAATTATTTCCAAGATGGTGATAGGGGCCTCACGAATTTCTAATGCAATCGATCCCTTCAGATTCTTGATGCATAGCTGGCAGTTGTTTGTCTTTTATTCTTTTGTCCCGTACCTTGACCAATCAACTCAAATTAACAACGATACCCTTCTTTATAAATCCTAGCGGCTAAGGAAATATAAGCTACGATCAATATGCTCAACTCAGTGTGAGTATTATTGGGCCCTTTCAAATGGAGATACAAATCTTGGTTTGCTGCATAAGACAAATTTGTCTTAGCTGCAACCACTTTGTCTTTACCTGAAACAATCTTTATTGGTTTTCCCAAACACTGATGCAAGTCTCAATCCACGACTTCCCTTAAAATAAATACTCAAGCTATTCCAAGGTTACGACAGTAATAGGAAAATATCGACCTTGGAAGATATTATTTAATTCAGATTTTATCGATCTAAGAAAGTACACAACCAATTCACTGATATTTATTTGCAAACCTCTTATAATTCTTCAAACCCTAATATTTAGAATTTCGTGTTCGAAGAAGATCCACGAAATTCAAACAATCGATCTTGGAAGCACAGATGTGAACTCTGATTTGAATTTGCCCTCGAGAAGATTTGGGTTTTCATCCAAATCTCGATACTTGAACTTGAGGGTTTTCGTCCTCTCGTTCTAGAAGCTGAGCTCTCAAACCAAACAAATAAGAATTCTTCCCATAATGACAAATGAGCTCATAACACCCTTTTATAATTCATTTTAGGGTTTTCCCGCCAAAACACCCTCTTATAAAATGATATTATAATACTTTATAATATCTCTCCAACCACTTAATAAATATGCTTTAATTTAATTATTTAATATTAACCCTTTTAATAAATGTTTGCCAGGCAATATCCAATAATTAAATTAATTAATTAATTTAGCTCTTGTGACAGTGGGGATGGAAAACGGGGACATTACACCCACACCCAAGTTGGCATTTAAATTTTTTTTTTTTCAACTCACTTTATCGCCTTATATCTCCTTTAAGTTGGGTCACCAACTTAATAATATAAAATAATCTTTTTAAAACCCCTACAACACCCTTTATCTTTAAGTCATTTAAATATATGAATAACGCATAAAGTTTAATATTTTAATTTTTTATTAACGTTATTTAAACTTAATACTTAGGACCATGATAAATGCCAAGATAAATCCATGATAAGAATCCGCCGACATGACCAACATAGAAATACTGCCAACTAACTAGGTCAGTGACCACCTTGTGACTTACTAAAAATAGTGTGGACAAAGTGTCCAAATAATATTCTGGAAGGTACACAACGAAAACGAAAACCTTGAAATATACTGATTTGGGAAACACCAATTAAGCACAAATGGTTGATTGACAAGCCACTAAGGACCTCACAGGGCCCCCCTAACCATTCTATTAGTGTAGAAACCCTTGGTTTCCCCTGTTTCTGAATCTGACTGAGTTTTTGTTTGTTTTTGCAATTTTTGATTTTTTTGTGGCTTTTTGCATGAAATTGAGAAATTGCGATTTTGATAATAAATGATATAAAATCTAGATAAAATGCTAAACGGACAATATAGATAGAAAATGCAAGTTCTATTGAAGGCGCATCTTTTATTGCTCAGATAGAATCAATACAATAATGATCTGGTAGCATGCAATAAAGAAATAGCAATATTTTATTGAAAGAACCTGGTAATCAGCAACTGGTAATAATTGGTACGGCTGCGAATGAACTTCTTTCTCCCTCCTTCTGAAGATCTAGATTAGTGCCAGTGATATAGGCGCCCAAGATGGAAGTGACAGACTGATCCCAAGTTAGGCGTTTTGCTTCAAGGAGAAGATACGCCCTTTCTGAAGGTAGTACGGCCTGGTACAAAAAGGTACGGCCTGATACACAGCAGCAATAAATATAATGTACGGCCCTAAGGAGAATCTCCAGGTTTGATGAATATAGGCGCCTCTGTGCAATAACCTCTGCTGGATGAAGTGCTAATCAAAACCTTGAGTATTTATTAACTGTGATGCTCTGCAACTTCCTCTAAGTGAAGAAATTCCTCTGCTGGCAATAAATCAGGTGATATCTCACACCCTCTGAACTGCTTTCAATGGAGATGGCTCGTTCCCCAATGAATTCGAGTTTCAAACCCTAAGGTTCTATGCTCAGACAAAACTTGATCAATTTCAATATCAATAATCACATAATAGCTCCATTTTCAATGCAAATGGCTTATATTTCTCAAAAGTGCGATTTCCTCAATAATAGGGTTTATTAAAATTCGAACTTTTTAATTCTTTTAATCTTTCCATAGTCTCAGCCAAATTTTTATAATAAAATATAATTGTTAATTTGGCCCCTTCTGATGATGGCGACCCCCTCAATTAAGAATCACTTAAGTTATAATATAATATTATAACTTTATATTATAATCATCAAATAATTAATATTTAATTAATACAATTAAATATTAATATCTCTCTCGTTATTCATCCGATGACTGATCCGTCTGAAGCTGACGAACACTGAAGTGATTCTGAACACTGCCAAAACCATACTGCTAAAAATAGCAGGGGTCCCACGCCGACTGCCAAGAACTGCTAAAAATAGCAGGGGTCCCACGCCGACTGCCAAGAACTGCTAAAAATAGCAACTTCTCCGAATGAGCCCGAACGAAAGCCAACTGATCAAGCTCTGCCAACTGAAGCTGAGCCAAGCTCCCAAGTGACCCTCTATCCAGTCTATCAGCCTACGAGGGTCGTATGATAGGCCAATCTTGTACTCCGAGAGATGTCACTGAGAAGGGGACATGACAATTAGTCTACGGAGACCAAGTGATAGACTAACCAGAACACCTACCGACTGCCTAGGAAAAGGGGACATTACAAATATCTACCATTTTTTCTTGAATGCTGCAAGGGTTTCTAAGTAGAAATAACATATAAAATGGTACTATTGCAAAACAGATTTTATAAGCCAAGCTTTATGCACAAGGGAGCCATTTGGTTGTCCAATTGCAGGTTTTTGCCTCAAGCCTGTTTAGAACATGTTGCCAAAGCCTTATTATTTCATTTGAGTGGATTGGAAATGCAAAATAGTTCATCCAGAAAGATCCTTCTTTGCATTTGAGAGTAAGATAAACTGTTTTTGCTTTCTCCCAGGGATGTCTGCAAACATATTACATGAATTTTCTTACATTTACTATTTGGCCTTTAAGTTAATAGTTCTGATTTCAGTGTGATTGCTTGTAAAGCACAGTATTGTGTCATCTTCAAAGTGATATCTTGAGTATCTTTGTCCTCCATTTATTGCTAGCAGCCCATTAATTTTATCATTTTTCTGCTGAGTAAGACTTGACAAAAGAAGTTTTTTTCCAAGTATAATAAATAGGTATTGGCTTAGAGATTGCCAATTTTATATATCAAATGCTTTTGATATCTCTGATTCAAGAAAAACATCGAGTCAACAATCTCTATTTGGCTGAAGTATTAATCCTTGTGTGGGAATGATATTATTTGTGATTTGGATTCTTGAAACAAATGTTGATTGTGTGTCTGATATTATTTTATGTAGATGCTATTTTAGTCTTGAGGAGATTATAATGCAAGGCACAATGGGTTTATATTGTTCTAACTTGGATGGCTTCGCTGTTTTGGGATCGGCAATATATTTGGTGCATTAATTTGTGTTCAAAAACAACTTTGTATCATATCTTTCTTGACTAGTTCCCAAATTTTCTGATAAAAATCAGAAGAGAAACCTTCTGAACCAAGGGCTTTGTCCAAATCAAAGGAGAAGACAATAATCCTGATTCTTGCGCAGATAGTTGTTGAAGTTGTTTTTTATTATCCTTCTGGAATGAGTCTTAGAAATTTTTCCTGTGCTTGTGATTCTTCTCTCTTGGGTTTAGTTTTCTGTTAGGAGATTTTTAAAATAATTTGTGGTGATTATAGTGATTTCCTTTGGATCCCAGAGTACTCATCCCAATTCAAGAGTTATTTCTATGGTAGCATTGATATTTTGTTGATCAAGGACATATTGTGGTATAAAGAAGCATTCGAATCCTCCTTTTGAACCCATTGTATTTTTGTCTTTATCTTCAGAATTGGTGCTCCCTTTTTTATGATCAAGTAAGTTCACATATTATTTTTTTGTTCTTCCTTGTCCAAATTGGTACCCAGATCTCGTTGGAGGGTTTATTTGTGAATTCTTATCAGCTGATTGTGGTCATTTTGGCTTTTCCCAATAATATTCACAAAAACATCTCTGTTCCAATTTGATATTTTATGCCTTAAGAGATCCAATTTTTTTGCATATCTTTATATGAGGAGCTGAGGACCACCATTTCTCCACTAGGGCTGCAAAGGACAGATGTGTAGCTCACATTCTCTCATACCTGAAGCATAATCTGATTAATGTTCTTGTTTTCTTTGTTTTATGAGTATCGGCTAGTGGTCTGATAGAGTAGCTTGGTGGACATTGGCTTTAACAGTTTAATTTCTTGGCTAGGGCAGATCTATGTTTTAGATAGATTATTCGATTTATTGTTTTTGCAATGAAGCTGTTTCCTTTTCTTCAGTTGGTCCAAGTGTAAATTCCATTGGTGAATTCAAGATACATTAACGTTTTTTCTCCTTTGAAAATCCAAGCGTGCTTTTACTGTTATGTTGTTGAAAGCATTACCTCTTATTTTTCTTCCATTGATTTTGAATATGGTGTTCATTTTGCCCGGTTTTAGCCCAATCTTTGAGTATTTCTGAGAAGTGTATTCTCCGATTGCCTTTAGGTGGGATGCAAATGTTTGCACTTGGGAAATCAAACATTCTTGAGTGTAAAGAAGAAACAGTGCCCCAAATAAAGTTCTGATGATTTATGGGTACATATCTTTGAGGGTTCCAATAGAGAGCTACCTTGGTGTTTTGTGAGAAATAATGTTTTTTGCTGTCCCATATTCTGACCCATTTCAGATTTTGCTGGGTTATTGTTCTTGTCACATTCTTTCTGAATGAGTAAGTTCCACAATAAGGTGCTCTTCCTCATGTGATCTTTCCTTGTTCAACTTTGGTGTCTAGATCTATATCATACCTGAAGGTGTCTTGTCTTGCACTATCAGATGTTGCTTTCAAGTATCTTTTGGCAAAAGTTTACCTTTTTCCTTCCTTGTTGGTAATTGCTTGTGTCTGATTTCAATGGAACAAGATAGTACTTGTGTGGTGGCTCATTTGTTACTTTGATGGATTTTCTATTTGTTGGAAAAATGTTGTCATTAATGTTGAAGGGCTTGTCAATGGTGAGGAGTTGGTTATTTGTGCAAAACACTAATTTATTGTACACATGGGCTGACCCATGTCTAGTGCCCCTTTGGAGAAGGAATTGAAAAACAAAAAAAGAATATATATGAAAAACAAAAAAAGAATATATATGCAATACTAAATAGGGACGACCCTGCTGTTGGTGCCGCCCCAAAATTTGAGATATCTAAATTAAATAAAAATAAGATTAATTTATTTTTGGGGCTCCCAAAGAGGGACGACCCCCAAGAAAGGTGTGCCCATCCTTGGGAAAGGAAATTAAAATCAATAAAGAATATTTTTGCTGCATGGCCGACCCCCCTTGGAGAGTCGCCTCTCTTGGGTGAAAGGGCATCTTGACAAGTATAAATAGAGGTTTGAGTGAGAGGGAGAATCAATCAATTTCAAGGAATATTATTCATATGAAAAGCAAAAATAAGAAGATATTTGGGCAGATTTACAAGAGATTTGTGAGCAGATTTTTGAGAGGTATTTAGCATCAATTTTGTGAGAAGAGAAAAGAAATAAACGTAATATCATGGTGGTTCTATGTGAAGAAAACACACAATTATACTGAGAGTGTAATGTCCCTTTTAAATTTATCATTCACAAAGCATTAATCAGCGTCCACACAATTAAGATCTAACAATAGTGAACACAAGATGCACACATGATTTACTTGGAAACCCTTACGAGAAAACCATGGTAAAATATTGCTTTTATATATATCTTCTTACAAACTTTGTAAGCACTGACCCAGAGTAGATACCAGTCCCCTCATCACCCGACTCCATCCAGTAAGAGACTCCGATCTCTTTCGCAATAAGGCTTCAACCTTTGATCACTTTACAATAGAAGGCCCCAACCTTCGAATATAATATGAATGAGGGCAAGCTTCTTGATCAAATAACACTTCACAAATCTGCTCAAAATCTTCTTTAAATCTTCACAAACAACTCACATTAATTCGCCCTCAAGAAGATATTAAATTAACCTCATAAATCTTCTCACACATATGATATATCTGCTGTAAATTCTTCTTTATTCTGTCCTTATACAACTGAAAATCTGCTTCACAATCTTGATCAAGCCTTCAAAATACCTCTCACAATAAAGCATAAGTTCTCTTTGAATATCTTCACAAAATTGAAATAAAAAAGGATCTCATAAATCTGCTTTAAACCTTTTCCAAAATCATCTTTAAGTCTGCTATATGGTCACCTTAAAAGTCTGCTACAGATCAGCAATAGGTCTGCTCATAAATCTCCTTAAACACTGCTCATAAACTTTGTTCAGGTCTGCAGCTAGTCTGCCTTAACAATCCGCTTTGGATCTGCTATTATATTCTTTACACAACTTGCATATGTACCACACTAAATGCTTCTTCACCCAAGAGGGATGACCCTTCAAATGTCTGCAATATTCTTCATATTTGTCTCTGCTCTGCTGTAATAAATCAGAATTGAATCTGCTTGTAAAACTGCCTTACATATGCTTTTACATCGAATGATATTTCATTGGGTCACCTCCTTTTCTTACTCTCCATCTTATCTCTTTTATATCATGTAAAATGCCCAAGAGAGGTGACTTTAAAATTACAAGGGATGACTTTACGAAAAGGTGACTATTCAAGGATCAACACACTTTTTAAAGGGTCGACTTTAACATTACATAACTTTTTTTTTTTTATTGATTCCCTTTTAAACATAACCACGTACCCCTTTAAATGATATATTTTTGTCTTTATATAGGAGTGCTGCCTTAGACATATTAATCGCTGCCTTTGGAGATTTAAATGAATCACTGCCTATTTTTGTCATCACTTCTCTTTTGTCTTATATGACTTCATCTTTTTCTTTATTTTGTCTTATATGGTTTGTTATCCAGCCCATGGCCTTTGTTGAAATCTTTCTCATTTATTATTCTTGACTTAGGTGATATTATCTTTTTTTTTTTCATATTCATATGCCTTTATATCAAAGGTTGACTGACATGTATGACTATTGATTTTAAATTTATTTTGAGTGCTTTCCTTCGAGATCCTTGTTATCATCACACCGCTTTTCCATTACATTAGACTCTTGTTGTACCCAAAATAAATTTTTGCTTCAATAAGGCATTTTGATAAAAATGGTCTAAATCCTGTTAAATTGTTGTCAAAAGTCCATTTTAGGTCAAACGAAACATGGCTTGTTTATGTCAAGGAGGGTACTTGCAAATTTCTGAAAATTTGAAAATTAGGGTTTCAAACCCCTGTTTTTAGGAAAACCCTAAAAAATAGGACCTTTCCAGAAATAATTGAAAATGATTTTGATAGGATAGTTTGACTTCACAATCACACTGGTCAAGTCAAAATCACCAAAAAGTTTGTTTTACTTTGGTGGGTCTATTTTATTTTTCCAGGAAGAAAAATAGTTACTCTGAGGCTATTAATGGCAGAATGGCCAGTACTAGGTGTTGAGATCCAAGCCTCAAAAGCTTCAAGGAAGAATCCATGGCGAAAAATACTCGAAAAGATGCTTCAAAACGGAGGGGATTTTCAAAGGTTGAAAAATGCTGAAAATATTATGTCTGGAAGATGCACGTCTTGCTACAAGAAAGATGCTACGCAGTCAATGCCTTGGTGAATTTTTTCAAGAATGCGAATATGCAACATGGTGAAAGCAATTGCTGCGGTGAACGCGTTTGCGTCATTGACAACGATGATCAAATCAAATGATGAAAATCTTCAAGAAAATGATGAAGCTACAGCCAAAAATGCCCCTGCTGGCCAGGGGTGCCCATGAGTCCAAAAGGTCAAAGGTAGTCATCAAGTTTTTCCAAGACAGTCATCTCCTTAGTAATTCTACTGGCTTTCCAACACATCACCAAGCAAGCTCACCTGATTCACCAATCACCGGTAAACGAAGGCGAAGACAAAAGATGTTGAAAGTAAGTATCATCAAAGATGGCAGTCAAAACATGGGAAAAAGCGCCCCTGTAGCTCAGGACCCAAGAATAAGACTATCTAGATGTTAGTTTTTGAGTAAGCTTATCTCCAGGTGATCTCCCCGACTTCATCTCAGCTTTACAGGGAACCTGTTCGGCAGTCTACAAGACATATCAAACGACGACAACTGTTGATCATTCGAGCATGCGAAACGAGAGGTAAATTAGTGGACATCAAGGCAAAAGCGTCCCTACTGGCTAGGGGTGCCCATCATTTTGAGCCAACTATTGTGGTTTTCAACAACTACTTTCTCCAAGGCATCTGCTCAACATCCTTTCAGCTTCGCGATCAATCCAGTTGCAAGGGGCGCCCATCATTTTGAGCCACCTATTGTGGTTTTCAACAACTACTTTCTCCAAGGCATCTGCTCAACATCCTTTCAGCTTCGTGATCAATCTAGTTGCAAGCTCACAAGACCTGTCAAGCGATCACAAATACAGATCAAGTGTAAAACGTTGGAGGCGAAGGCAGATTGAAGGACATGAAGAATTGGCTAAGTATTGAAGAAAATGCACCTTCCTAGAAATAGTCGTCCAAATTTTTGGGCAATCAAATGTAGTCTTCAAGCTTTGTAACTTCCAGGAAGTCCTTCATTTTGATCAATCTCAACGATGACACCGTCAACAGATTCAACCGGAAAATCAAATACCCAAGCACGAAGATCAAACTGGAGCTATTTGTGAAAGGTTGCAAAGTGAAAATTACAGCACAAAAGGTCAAAGGCATCGTTGCAAGCCAGGGGGGCCCAAACTTTTGAGACCTCTAAATCAACTTTCAGAACCTGCGAGGCTAGTCATCCTTTCTGGGACTAAAATAGTTATCTATCCAATGTATCAGCACATTCACGTGGATCTTCGGTCATTGATGATCCCAGATCAAAGCACAGAGCGTCAAACTGGAGAAATTTAAAAGCACCCAAGAAACTGACTAAGTCTGGCGAAAAATGCACCCTCTTGGGAAAAGGCGCCCAAAAATTTTAGGCATCATATTCAGGTTTTAAGTTTTGTAGCTCCCAAGCACACCTCTTCAGATTTGATCCAACTCTGCAGTGGATTTGTCAGCAAGGCTTTAGGATCAATTGAGCAACCAAAATCAGGGATCAAACAGAGGCACTTTGTCATAGAAAAAAGATGAGAAACTTCAAAATTTCTCTAACTCCTCAACTTGGATGCCTAAAGTCAAAATAGGCCCTAGTTGACGAGTTGAGATATTTCGAAAGCCTCTTCATGTCTAAAACGTCCCCAAATTGGTGAAAATTTCCCCAGTGAGCTCCTTGTTGGCATAATAACTAACACCTATGGAGTGTAAGTTTGTACAGACAGCTATGCACACTTCGTGATGAGTACTCTTCAAATTAGGAGGGGAACCTCCCTCTTTTGCTGGTATGTGTTCTGAAAGTAAAGTAATCTAAACCTATCTTTTTCGACTCAGCTGGAAGAGGCACAAGGTTAAGGAAACCAAGGACGTTATAGCTAAGGGTTTTCTCTGGTTTCGCAGGTCTTAACTACAACTAAAAACTAAAGCTTTAAACTATCCAATCTCCTCAAGAAAACAGAGCATGAGGAAATGGAGTAGGAATGTGTTTAGACGATAAACTTCAGGTGCAGATTCTCAATATGAAGGCAAGGTGGGCTCAACTATTTGCTTATCTGGGAAGATGTCTATTAAAACAAATGAATATACGGTAAACTGAGTACAACTTCACAACGTGAAGGCAAGGTGGGCTCAACTATATGCTTGGCTGAATAGGTTTACTATTGCACACATCAAATGATAAGCTTTGAGTACAGATTAGCAACGTGAAGGCAAGGTGGGCTCAACTATTTGCTCTTCTGAATAGGCTTATTATAAACAAAACAAAGGTAAGCAACTAGGATAGCAAATTGTACTAGCAAAACACGCATACAACAAACGATCAAACTAGCAACCCCATTTAACTAAGATTGAACAAACACAATGATAATAACATGAAGGCAAGGTAGGCTCATCTATTTATTATAATAGTAATCACTCATGAACAAATACAAAATAACAATATTATAGGCAAGGTAGGCTCAGCATATATTGCTATCGCATGCAAAAGTTAAAAATGAGCTGAAAAACTCTTATTTATAGACAACCCTAAAATCACTTTGAGTCAACTATAGTCTTGCAATGCATGCAAGATTTTATTGCTAAACCGTAATAAAGGAAACTATACAGTTAACTGCAAACCTACCATCAGTTAACCGAAACATCTAATCTAAATGGACAATGTGCAAGCATGCACGTCCTTATTGAAAGCAAGTTAACTGGAATACTACCACCAGTTAACGTAAAAACCTAGATGAAACTCCAAGTGAACGTAGATACTTCCAAGATAGACATGTGTGAGAAATGAGACAACGAGTTAACCCAAAAAGAAGCATCGAGTTAACTGCTGTGATTGAGGTCTGTCCTGGAAGGTGGGAACTGAAGCCTATTGGCCTTGATCTCGAGCAATCAACCCATCCATGAGGTTGTTGACTGCGTCACCCTCGGGGGAACTGAAGCTCCGTCGAAGTATACCGTGCATATGCAACATGTCCTCTTCGCCTGTGATCTGACACTGAAACTTGCCTTTACTCTTGGTTGCCTCATCAAAGAATGCTGACATGATTGTAAGTTGATTCATCTTACAGCTAATGGTCTCCCCACTGAAAATACCGTGTATGAGTGGCTTGAGCTCTAACTAAATGTCAACAAGCTCAACATAGTCACCACCTACATGTTGATATTGGCATGGTAGTTGAGACACCAAGGTTCTCACATAACAGAGTGCACTAGTGACGTGCTCTCTGCTCTCAGCCAAATCTGATGCTATTGTTTCTTCTATCTTTGCCTTGAAGATCAACTATGTGCTCCAAGTGTAGACAACCTCTTTATCTTCTGCATCTGTGACTGATTTATATGACATCCCCAAGTTAGCAATCAGGATCTCATCTCTGGGTCTACTAATAGCCAAGTCACGCTCCTCATCTTGAAGCTGTAGACGAAGCTCGTGTGCATTGTACCGTAACTGGTATAACTCTGAAAGCACAAGACGACCTCTAGTGATGAACTCCTCCCAATCATCCAAACATTTGCCATATGCAACCAAATGATCAAGCTGACCCTATTCTGCTGGTGGTTCTAACATTCGTGGGAGTGAGGTGACAACATTTCGTGTTCTATGTACAAGGCTAGAAATGTATTGACGAAGTTGTTGTATTTCAGCCTTGAGGGTTGACTTATCTTCTCCATCTTTCACCAATCTATCCCTTGCGCTAGCTGTTGCAACCTGTAGGAGATCAATCTCTGTTTGGTGGGTTCTTCTACCAAAGTTAACAGTGATCAGTTCGAAGTCTTGAGCTTCAATCTCGTTCAGACTCTTATCCTCTGGAGGTACGACAGTCTCAAAGATGATTTCCTTACCTACATTCCTCTCCACGTGGACCTGTTTCTTGATCCTTTTGTTAGGCGCATCTTGATAAGCATGATCGAAATCTGAATGATCAAGTACGTAAGATGGTTGTCTCCTCTTTCTTCCTAGCTGACTCTCAAGCTAAGACGGATCCCGACTAATCCCACTAGAATGATCTATACTAGTAATGGGAGGCTCCGACGACAGTGAATGTGTAGAGGTGTCACTGCGAGGTGGTGAGTCCAAGTCCAAATCGATGTGAATTGGAACTGGTGGTTGCTCTTGTGTTGGTGACAACATGCATGGCTGAACGTCAGGCTGTGGCGAACTTTGAATTGTTTTTCTGACAGGCTCCATGTGTGTTTCAGTAACAAGTGACTTTCCCTTTGAATTATCAGGCATTGAAGTCTTCTTTGGAGGGTTACTCCTCTTCTTCTGTTAGGGTTTAGACGAGGAAGGTAGTGTAACTCCCACTGGTGGCGTCTCTGTTCTAGGCATAGTTACCCTCCTGATCCTCTTTCTTTCGAGATAAAGCATACTATTCTGAATGACTCTGCTCGACCTTTCCTTCACTGATGAGTATTCTTTGGCATACCAATCAATTGTCGGCAGTGGTTTTCCATCAACCTGTTCTCTGTAAAACTGAGGAAGTGCATCTCCCTCATCTTCTAACAAACCTTCCACCTCTTCTGCCAAGAAGACAAATATTTGTGGAAGAGAGAACCTGCTATAGCTTGCTTCTACGTACCTCAAAATCATTCTCGCAGTTTACCCAATAGTCCTCCATTGTAGGTTTATGATAGGATCAACTACCAAGGCATGCTGCGTAATGACCCCAAGGATCATAGGTACGTGTGTCAACAAGGTACTTGAGTTTGCAATTTTCTAACTCTTGTCGCGTAGCTTTAGCATCAACTGTTGTCTTGCACCAATATACAACTGCCTCAGGAACTCCATGAACACTATCTTATCTGAAGGATAGCGTGGAAGCATAGCTGGATTTCCTGTGTATCCATAGACACAGATGTAGGTGTATGTAGGGAACTGAATGATGTAGTCCGCCCAATCTTCCATTGCTGCTCTAGCAACTGCTGAGATACAAACGTGCAACCCCCGGTCCAAGTCTCTCACTATATATGTCAAGAAAGCCTCCTGCACACGTTTGAAATGTCTTTCAGCTTTTGTGAACTCGAGCTGATCATAGTGACGATAGACTTTTTGAGCACTGAGTATGCCCACCGTGTTCAACCCTCTAAACTGACCTTGATAGGTGGTCAAATACACAAGGTAGGAACACATATGAAACTGGTGCGCAACTAGGAAATCGGTGATTTGCTCGTGAATAGCATCACTAGTAAAGGATGCCCAGTCATAATGTTCTTGCCCAGAGATGATTCAACCAATGATATAGTACATCCATGGGTGGAACTTATTTGCATCTGCATGACCTGAGACACGATTAAGAAGTGTAATCAGAATTGCATACTCATCCTTGTATTCACCATGACCCACATTGTTTGGCAACTTGGTCTTTTTCTGTTTCAACCACCTCTCTGTCATCTTACTTTGACACTTATCCATCTCAGCATTGAATGCTCGCTCACTCTGATTCATAGAAATGACCAGACTATCTGGATGTTGAGGAATACCCAAACTTCTTTCGATATCCAGGGGTTTGAGACTGCAAATAACACGTCCATCTACTGACTGTATCTCCTGTGCAGCAGAATTGTAATGCTTAATACAAGACATCACAAATTCTACGCAATGAACTGAGGTAGGTATAGAAGCGGCCTCAAGTAACCCGGACTGCTGAATGTTCTGGATTATCGAATCTCTTATCTTGAGTGGATCTAAAACTGCTTCTGGAAGCACCTTATGTAGATTCATATGAACTGTTCCGATGAAGTCATGAGCCAAGACTGACTTGGTCTTGAATTCGAGTTGCGTGAACTGCATTCTAAAAAACTCGCTTGTTGACTGTGAACACGGCTATATCCTGACAAGCTTTCTGGAAAGCTAAAAATAGCCTGCTAAGGCTAAAAATAGCTCGTCGAAGGTAAATTTTCACGGAAAATTCTGAGATATGTGTTTTGCTCAGAAAATGATTCTAAGACAACCCAGAATGTTAGAAATGCAAAAATTCGACTTCTACTTAGCCATGCAAAGGAATTTCAGTTAAGAAAATCAGAGCCTCAAGAATTGACGCTCTGGAACAAATTTTCGTAAAAATTCTAGCACATGGGTTTGTTTGAGGAAGTTGTTCTGAATCAACCAAGATGGTTTGTTTTGCCAAAATTTGCCAATTCTTCGAGCATGTAAGAGAATTTTAGACGAGAAAATGAAAGAATTTTAGACAAGAAGAAAGACGTTTTTTAGCTTTTTAATTATTATTTATCTTCTTTTGTTAAAATAGCCACTTTATCTGGAATTCTGCTGATGAATTTGGACTTGTACTTGCAAAAGAATATCTCTAATGCCTTCGAACTTGATTGTCTGATGAAAATTCGCCCAACTCTTGAAGAAATTCGAATTTGCTAAGTTGGATGAAAGAGAATGGACGCCATGCTTGTATAAATAGAACAAAATCGTACCATAAAAGCAAGATTGCAAGATGTAAAACCCTAATTCTGAAAGAAAGAATTAGATTGGCCCTCCACCAGCTGAACTGTCACTAGCTCTGAGTCTCGAGAATATAAAATAATATTAAAATAGTTTTCACATGCGAATTTAAGAATAAACATTAAAAGAGGTGCCAAAAATTATTTATTGAAGAAAATCGCCATTTTAATGTTTTGCATGCAAAAATTTAATATTATTTTGATATAAATCTTAGCATCTAGATGCGCTTTGCACACTTCACTCATTCCAGAAAATCCAAATTTGACCTTCTAGGCGTCCATTTGCAAGAGTTATTTTATAACTGACTGCAAAGTTACAGTTGGTCATGTTCAACTCTGATTTCCGGGTGACTGAAAGATCTTGTGATTGATCTAAGATATCCATTGCGAAGCTTGCATAGCAAGGATGAAATGTTTGTTGAGAGCTGCAATTGCTAAAATCAACGTTTGACACCTCAAAGAATTAGGCGCCTTTAATTAAATTGATGCAATGATTCCAGAGTTAGCCATTTCTCCGTTTTGCCATCTGATGCTTCAAACTGCCATTACCGGTGAACGATGAACCCTGTTGACTAGATGATAGGTTCATTGTGTGACTCAAAGTATTCCACATCCAATGACTGTATGTAAGGCACCCGAAAGCTACATTAGGGACCTCAAAAAGAAGGGCGCCCCTGACCTATGAAGGCGAACACACCATTTTGACAAAAGTGTAACTTTCATTTGAATACCATACTTTGACCCCTGACACCGGGAGTTGGAGTGCTCCGATTCGCACACCGTCTGTCTCTCTGCATAGCTGGATCAATTTACAAGAGATATCTTTGGATGTGATGAAGGAAGAAAACTGCTTCTAAGACCTCAACAAGAAGGGCGCCTTTTTCAAGGAGATGTGTATTTCCCATACTTGGCCATTTTTTTGTTGCTTTCACTTTTTAGCATTCTCACACTAACCTCGCACGTACGAGCGTTTGCCAAATCCCGGAGGTTGATGATTGGACTCGTTGGATAGCTGGAGTAATTACGCACAAGTCTCTGAAGACTATGAATGCTAAAAACCCCATCTCTGCAGGCTTAAAGGTTGGGCGCCCCTGACCTATAGAAGTGCAGGTGTGTATTGCTACATTTCTCCACCCTCTGATTTACATGATCGGTAGAACCTCTGTCATGGTCACTCGGAATGTCGGATCATGTTACAAACTGATGCGTTGCGAGCTCAACTGGATTAGAAAAGATCTCAAGAAGACAACATCTGCAAATTCATTCATATGAGGGGCCAAATTCAAGGGCGCCCCTGAGCTACAGGGTCACAGATACTATAAACTTGACAGCCTCTGTAACACGCATCCTCCTCGTACCCTCAACTTCTGACCTCGATTGCCGGAGTTCCACACTTCGGATGTTTTCGCTTGATAGCTCGTCGGAAAGTTGGGCTAATTTTGAATAGATTGAACCTATTTGCAAGCACATGCAACAAGATCTGAGCCTTCAAAAGGAAGGGTGCCCCTGAGCTATAGGGGCGTATATCTGCTTTCTGCTTGAAATCTTCATCTGTCTCTACTCTGAAAAACACTCCTCCAACCACTGAATTAACCTTGTAGGAGTATAATATGCTCGTAAAATGCTTCTTCATCATCACTTGCTCTGCTCTGGATCCCAGGTTTAGGTTCTGACCTCCAAGTACTGACCAATTGTTGCTGACGACTACCATGACACTGATCAAAGTCTGTGCTTGACTTGCCCTTAAACTTGTATTTTGACATCATTTTAACAAGGTTTAGACTCTTTTATCAAAATGCCTTAATGAAGCAAAAAAATTGGTTTCGGTACAACACTCCTAATTAGGCAGATTGACTCCTCAATTAGTATGTTGGTGCTTAAACTTGATTGCTTCCACCTCAAATGCTATTTATCAAGCTTAGGTGTCATTATTCATTATTTCTTGTAGGTTGAAAAGCTCAAGAATAGATATTTTTCTCTCCAACACTTTTTGAAGATTTGACAAAAGCTTTCTCTCCAACAATAACGGAGTTCAAAACCACGCATAGCAACATATATTGTATAATAAACACAACTACCATAAAAATAAAAAATATTAGAATGTCAATTAGTCAAATTTGAATGTCATGATATATAGTATATAATAAAATTAAAAAATAATAATGGCAAGCATCAACAATCAACCATCATTGATCAAGAATCATCATATGGGTCTTCAAAAATATCATCACCATCCATATTTGATGTAGTAGGTATTGGTAAATTAGAAGAAGCACAAATAGTGCCAATGGCACTAGCACTAGCAGTAGCAGTAGCACTCTCATGCTCGTTAGTTGGCTCATCTTCAACATAAATTGTAGCAAGGTGGGAAGTGGAAGCATCCAAGTCAATATACTCTGGCTCGATATCCCACTTCCTTGTGTCCTCTTCCTTGTTGCCACTTTGTTAGTGTGAAAGGAACCACACGTTTGAATGCACATAGACCAAGTCCTGTGAGTGTAGTTGATTGCACTTTATTGAGGGGATGAAGGATTATGTGCTTCAAATCCTCTTAGATGCAGATGAATTAGAAACCTATTAAGACAAAATTAGAGAGTTACGAACTACAAAATTAAAAATTTAAATTATAAAATATAAATGAAATTTAAAAGATAAATTTTTGTTGTATAAAACTTACTTGCAATAAAATTTTAATTGCAAGAGGTTGTAGTTGTGTGAATGAATGGCGATGGAAATACCACCAACTAAGAGCATTGACCTTATACTTGTCTCAAAGAGCATCAATACTAAAGTCATTGGAGCATACAAAACCCATGAATTCAATCCTGTGTGCATTGTGCATGTCAGGATCAATGAAAATTTTGCGATGAATTGTCTTGTACCCTTGAGTGACTTCAACATATCTATTGATTCCTCCTGTCATAAGAAGCTGGCAAAAACTACATGGGCGTTGCCCTTGGCATCAACTAGCATTCCATGCTTCCATGGAGGGTATTTTTTGCCAATGCTTTGCATTGAACTTGTCATTGCTGATTTTAACATAGAAATAAAACAGTGAGGTTTCAAAAAAAAATTCAACAGGATTTCAAAAATAACTGTTATGGTAAACATTTATAAGTTCAAATAGAATGAAATAGTAAGTGTTAGGGTTAGGAAATGAATGGGGGGAATATGCAGCATCACCTGTAGGTTTTTAGTGTGATTTCAAATTTGAAAAATAAAAACTAGATACATACCTTTGTAGAGAACTCTCCAAACTTGTTTGAATCTCAAAATACATTTGAAGCCCTTCTCTTAGGTTGTTCTACTGCTTGCCTGCAAATCTGCAACTCTGCTGGTCCAAAAGAGAGACAAAAATGATTGAAAAATGGATTGGGTGCTAGGGTTTTGTGAGTTTTCACGTTAGGAAAGTCTCAGCAGAAAAAGAATGAGTCTGGGAAGAAACAAAATTGATGCAAAACTTAGGCGAGCTTGGGTGAGTCAGTGGTCTAGACTTAACTTGCAAGTTGCATCTATTCAGCACATTCTGCTAGATGAGTCGTGTCAAGTCCTTACAAATTATCTATATATGGCTGTTCCAATCTTTCATAGAATGCTAATATTCACTTGGGAATAGTGAGAGCAATTTAGAACTATATTAGGAGGATTCTCAATAAGATTGAAGGTAGTTGACCAATAACATCATGAACAACCTCAATTTTGTCATTGATCAAGGGCATCCTTAAAAAGCACTGTTGCTTTGTTGTTTGGAGGAAAATACACACATGATGTACTCCTTAGGCATTAATAAAATCTTCATTGACCTAAAGGTCTCCTATTCCCTTGCAAATTGGTAGAGCATTTGAAACTGAAAGTGCACCATATTCGAACTCATAGATAACACCAAATATGTAAAATAATACTAATGCTCATTGGTGTAGATTACAATAGAATAGAATTGCTTTATAAAGCCTTTTCACTTTTCAATTTCTCTTGCAACTACCCAAACCAAATAATTCCCTACAGGAAACTTTTTCTGCACAGCTAACCACTAACAAGTTTATTTATTAACATACTAACATGTTAATTTGTTATTTACTTATCTAACCTATATACTATATGATGTAATATTTATTTCCAGCAGAACCTGCAAAATAACACTTTCTTCAATAAGCCAGTCTTTTTTCCGTTACATCAATACATAAGGTAGCATCCATTTTCCTTCTTTGTTGGAAATTTAGGTCTAGTTATTGTTCTTTAGGCATGATACTGTAGAAATTTATGAAGTTGTTCTTTGCAGATTTGTGCTGCTTCATTAGCCGCTACTATCTTGGGAAAATGGATTTTCTTTTGGAAATTTTGGTAGAACAAGAGCTGTTTAATAGCTGACTGATACAATTAGAATGCATATATGCTAAAAAGTATTGTTGTAACTTGCAAATATGGCTAGTTACATTTTTATGGATAATTTGTGCATAAAACCCCTGTAATAGCTAGTTGCATTGTAGCCAAAATTGGAATTTTATGTTGTAAATGCTGTATATAACTAGACAATGAGGGATTTGATCCTCAACCTCTTAGAAGACATGACACAGTCTTTCTCAACTCCCTTGCACTGCTAATCTTACTATTAAATTTTGCTACTTTTTTCTTTTGTATGAAAAGTCATACCTTCTTAGAAACTTGATTGTATCACTTTCCATTTTTACAATAGGTAGGCATGTTTATATCATTTTACAATTCTTTGCATCAGTTTGACAGGGTTGCTATTTTTCAGGTGAATATGTGGGTCTGACTGGTGTGAGATTGGATGGAGCAGAATTAGTCACTTGTGGTCTTGCAACTCATTTTGTGCATTCCACGGTATTGTTCATATTTGTCAACTTAAAGGCATATAATATAGAATAATTATTTAAGAATATTTTTGCTAGAAGATTTCAGCATGTTGTCAATCTGTAAGTTTAACCTGATGTTTGGTGTAATGAGAGGGGGATCCATTGTCTTGATGCATTACAGCCCAAGAGCCTTGTTGATATGATATGAATTATACAATATAGTATCACACATCAAAAGAAATTGCCAATATTATATTACAAGCCCATTTTTAATGATAAATGGTTGCAAATTTAACTACTCACTCCATGGCCTCATGGGGGAATTTGAGGCATCTATGAAAATCATAGTTCCACGGAGTTTCTTGACGGGGGGATGTGGGGACGGGTTTCGGGGACAGGGGGACCAAAGGCCTAAGTTTGGGGACGGTGGGTGGATGGCAGGGGCACAGTGGCAGGGCGCTGAAATACATTTAGTACTTGAAAAAATAGTTATAAAAATATGTATAAGTATAAGAATTATACATCTTGGAGACAACTAGGAGTCCCCTAGATGTCTTGAGGACACCCCAACGTCCTTGAAGTCCTATTGGCATCTTGGAGACAACAACACCAGTGGTGGGATGTTGGTGCTGGTGGTGGGCTGGTGGGGGGATGTCCCCCCCAAGTCCCCAAGTCTCCAAGATGGGGATGTCTAGGAAACGCAAGGTTTTTTTGGCGGGGTGGTGGGCGGGCGCGTCCTTGCGGAACACTGCATTTTCCTTATTTGTCTTCATATTGAATGCAGTGTTTTAATGTTGTTGGTTGTCAACTATTGTTACACAAAATGCATGACTGATAAACTGAATGCAATGCAAGTAAAAGATCCATTTCAGATCAGATAACTTTCGAAAAGATATAAAAAAACCCAAGTATAGGGAAGGCAATTTGTCAATGTACTAGAGTGAAGTTAATCATTCTCTATCAGCATGACAACTATTAATAAAGCTGCAATTGGAAATTCATACAATTAAGAATCTATAATTGCATTGTATGTAAAATCATGTGTTTCAATTCCTCCCATTCTAGTATACTGATAGTTATGATTGACTAATATTAGTGTGATATTAGTGTGGTACATGAGAGGCCTGGATCCTGCATTTACTTGTTTTATGTTATGTTTTGAGCTCCCTAAATATTTTTAACAGCTTATGAATGGAAATCCTCGAAGTGTATCCATCTATAAATTGTTCATCCCAAAGAACATTATTGTTGCAAGCAAGATGAATCTATTTCAGATGAAACATTGTACCCTATAAGACTACAAAACCTGACCATCTAAACTGGCAAAAAAACATAATACCTCATCCAAGGGATTGTCACAGAAAACACATCACTAAAATACTTCTTTTGCACAGCCATGCCAAATACAAGGACAATTTCATTGTAAAGATGTAGCTACAACAGCACACAACAAACTCTACCCATTTTAACAATTAAATTATTAATGATTAATTCTGGCTTATAGATTAAACAAATGTTACTAACATTGAATCTAGAAGTTTACAATGATCTAGATAAATTCATCAGAAGAGAAAATTATACCCACACAAACTATTGAAAAGCTAACACTACAATGTACTCTGACTTAGCATCTTTGATTTGTTAGAGTTCCAAAAGAGCAATAGACTAGACAAAGAGAATGTTAACTGGACAAGTAGACATCCCCTATCTACCCAAATTAACTAGAGAATCAATGATCTGTCTATAAATAAGCAAAGTAAAGATTGGTCATTTAGTTGATTGGTGGAAGAATACATAAAACAATACTTAAAGAGAAGAAATCACAAATGTTATGATTTTAGGCTCTCATGAAATTCATGTTTCTGAATATTTGCTTCTGGGATTTCTGTGTGAAAAGTTTATATTTTAAAAAAATTGTTCAGTTTCCCACCCTAGTAGACTAATTAGGCAAGCTCATAAATAAGTTTGGAATTTTTGGAACCAAGTCCTAGCAGAGATCTTGTTGCTGCCATTAGAGGTGGGGGCATTCAGCTTACCTATTTTTTATTGCAACATTTTCTTACCATTTTTATTGCCATCTAGGGCTCTTCTCTTAGAGGTTCTTTTAGCCATGATGTCTAGTTAACTAGAAAAATATATTGCATTTTTGAAGGCTTAAGATTGACCTACTTACTCAAAATCTTTGCCAATCCATTCTACGGGTGAGTCTTCCAACAGTTGTTCTTCGTCTCCCTCTTTTTGCAGAAACATAGGTTGTGATGGCTTTTGAATGACATTTTTTGCAGGTTTATTATTTGCAGGTGTTTTCCCTTCTCTTTGACATGCTTTAGAGGGTTTGGGACTTCAGGTTTTCTTTAGCATGCAGCAATCATCCCATTAGGTTTGTAAATGCTTCTTGTTTTTGATGCAACCTAATTTTGTTCTCACGGAGGAAGTTGTCTTTTTCTTCAGCTGTTAAACTTATATTTTCTTCTTCCCTCTTTTACCATATCTTCCTCTTTATTTAGATCCTGGGTTTGCAACTTGTTTTGCTTTCTTCTTTGATAATTGATTTCTCTTTCATTGGGATTCATCCACCATTTTCTTTACCTTTCAAGCGGGCAAGATCAAAGCCCTGATAACACTATAATGGCTCTGAGCTAAATATTTATTTAAAAATACTCAGATCTGAAATTTTATAAGGAGTCTCAACCAAAATGATTAAATCTAAAATATCCACAACATATTCATATGGATTGCTCATATTAACTAGCTGGAACAAAGTATCTCATTCAAATCACTCGTTCAATGATTACAAAGATTTGCTACTTCATGTCTGATGATAATGAATATTACAATGATCACAAATATATTTAAAAGATACTCAGAATGTTGAAATGCTCAAATGCTGAAATCTTCCTATCTATTAAAAGTCTCTAATTTGAAGCACAAATGCAACCTTGGTGTGAAGCTATCCTCTAGAATCCAAAGCGGTTTCATTCTTTAACTCCATGAAACTATGGTTTTGTCCATTGATCTGTAGAACCCAAGGGTATTTTTCCTCAGATCTAATAGAACACAAGTGCTCAATTCTGCAATTAAGGTTTGTTGATATAATCTCCAAAGATGATCCAAATTCATGAAGTAGTTTACCTTATATAGTGTCATAACCCTCAAATTCATGATCATCGATATTGCTTAGTCGATCTTCCAGCAACAAATATTGGAATGAAAAATAATTGTTATTCTCTTTTTTCAATTGAGATCGTCATTCCTAGTATTAAAAATTATTAACAATTGTCAACTAACTAACATAGTAAAAATGGTCATATTATTGAATTAAATAAAATAGCAATTAATTACCAAGCATCGACTTGGTTAAGCATTGTATATTAAATTTGCCAAGCGCCTTGAAAAGACGTCTCTTCTGGAAGTCGCGACCTCAGGAATGCTTGCAGCCTATAATATTTAGGAAAGTCAAAATTGTGGCAAGGTGGGGGAGCGCTTGAATGGTATCATCTGAAGACAAGGGTATATCGGGCCCATCTTTCATCATCGAATATACTGAAGGAGGAATAATATGATATTCGCCACTCAGTCCCAATAGTTGGAAGTTGACAGAAGACAAAGCGGCAGGATAAAGCCATCGATAAAGATAAATCTTAGAGGAAGACAAATCGCTTCAGCTACAGGTAAAGACGTCTTTGGTAAAGAAAACAAATTTGGGCTGTCTAAGAATAAACCTATAAATCTGTCAAATATATTATGGAAGTCAAGATATACCAAATGTTGATTACAATCGACAAACATGAATATCAAATTATGAAGTCTTCTATATAAATTAAGTTAATATGCAAAATATTGATTGTTATTTTCTAGACACAATAATATTGCTTGCAGCAATTATTGTGTCTCATTGAGCTTTCATGACTTTACCTTGAAGAATAGACTCAGGCCAAACAATTCCCTTTCGCTAGCACTCAACAAGGATAGAGAGTTTGTGGGGGGAAAGGCTAGTAAATCGATCCATTGAGGGATGGTCCCAAGACGGGTGGAACACTTTGAGGGAGTCCAATTTGAAATCATTGACGCGCCCTTTTGCACAGTCAATCTACCATCCAAAGAGGTTAGGAAAGAGGAAACAAGGTGGAGATCTATTCTTATCAAGAATAGTAAGTCATATTTGAGCATGCTAATTTATGCCTTAGATGATAATGCATTTAATTGTCTTATTCTTAAAAACATGCCATCTGAAATGAACTAATCATGAACAAGAAATTATGTGCTTTATTGACAATACTTGATGTATGCAGGTCTTCAAGGTAATTTACATTAATAAAATGATGTGTTGATAAAATAAATTATATGTTCTGACTTGTGCTTTATATTTTAGGATAAGTCTAACAAGGGAACATTACATATAGAGGTTGAAGGCCAAGCATGGGTTGAAAGTTTTGGTTTGCTACGATTTCATCACATTCAAATTTGATCCCATTAATATCGTTCTTGGTTGGCTATAGGAGTGGGTGAAGTCGTTTGTTTGAATGTTGGGGTTCCATGCAAGTGCATGCTTAAGTGTAGGGTTTTGGGGAAATGAATACTAGAAGGATGCAACGGTTGGATGGAGTAGGGATTGGGGGTTGGCGATACCAAGTGTATGGATAAGTGAAAGTCTATGGGTCCACAAACATCAAGGGAGTGGAAGGCCATGGATTGGGGTTTTGGGATCTATGATACTAGTGGGAAAGTAGAAAATGGTAGAAAGAAATGACAATATGAGAAAATCCAAAATCCTATGCAAGGCTGGAAAGCGACTTAGACATCCTCATACTTAGGATAGGAGACATCACATATCTTCTTTGGATCTCATAGGAAATGGGGCATTTGAAAATGAAAGACTCCTCTTTACCTCTTGGAGGGAGAAAACATGACAGATTTGTCTAGGAATATAGTGGTCCATCTTGACCTATAGTTGATGGGAACATACCCTCATTTGGCTAAAGAGAAACCTCAAACCATGTGACCGATGATGTTGGAGATAGTGAGGACATGTAATGTCCCCTTCTCAAGCCTAATCAACATGGTGACTGTTAGCCTATTCTTTGAGCTAATTGGTAGTAGTAATGGACTCAAAAGATCTCGGAGAGCTCAGTTTTGGTTTTCTTTGGTATCTAATGGCAAAATTGAGCTCAATTAGTGATGTGGACTGAAATGACGCTTTCATAAGTGTTTTTGGCCTCTTGGACTATTCTCCAAACTTCTTGGAGAACACACCTATTTTTCGTAATCTTCTAGGTTGGCACTTGTTATTGTCCCTTGGCTTCAGTGACTTCTTGGCATGCTCAGTTTTGGGTTCCGAAGCCTTGGTAGTGCTCTCAACAATTGGCTTAGGAGTATTCAAACCTTAATAGCAAAAATCTTTTGGGGAAAAAATCGGCAAACCAAAAGTATAAGATTTTTTGAAACAATTGGGAAAAAATTGGATTTAAAAGAAATGTAAAAAATTGTAGAACAAGAGACAAAAATTGTTTTTTTCTTAATTGAAAAGCATTTTTATAGCAATAGAGATATAGAGAGAAAATAAGATAGAGAGTTTAACTATTGAATAATAGAAAATAGATTTTTTTTGTTTATATTCATATCGTTGATTAGATTGCATTCCACATCTTTCAAAGCATTAGTTCACAATTACAATATAGTTTGTACAAAGTCAACCTACAAAGTTTCAATTACAATATAGTTTGTACAAAGTCAACCTATAAGTATAAAGTGAGTACAAAGTTTCAAAATATCAAAAGTAGCCAATGACTCCTGCTAGTTGCTAGTATAAATAGAGCTATGCTAGAGGGTTGTAGGTCCTGATGATGAAGCTCCTGGGGCAGAGCCTCTCCTAAGTCGTTCAGTCAAATGAGTATCAATGTTGGCCTTCGTTAGCATCTCAAAATTGTCAGCCTCAAGAAATTCATCACTAGCAATCCACTCATTCTCTGGATCAATCTCATCAAGGTCAATTGGCTCAACATCCTCAATGGTACCTAGTTTTGCCCATGGACAAATTAGTCTTTGGATTACAAGTGAAAAAAATTATTAATACAATTACAAATTTACAACTACGATTGCAAGTATACTAAAAGTCTAACCTTGAGCTTTCTTTAGCTTCAAGTGGAGGTTGTGGTGAACAAACACCAAGGCATTCATCTGTTGTTGTATTAGGCGGTTGCGTTTCTTCGAATGAATGTGTTAGAAAACACTCCAAGTATGCTCACAAGCGGATGAATTGCATGGCTGGCTCAGAATGCGTTTCGCTATCCACCTAAGATTTTTGGTTTCGTGATATAAAAAATCCCACCATAGCACTGAGAAACACATTATATGGAGATGATATCATATAAGAATATCCTAAAATTATAACACATTTAATGATTTTGCCCACAAAATAGAGAGATTGTCAAAATTTTATAGACTCTACTTGGTTGCAAGGTCTTCTTGCCTTCCATGGCAGCCTTAGATGAGAAAAAAGCCCTTGCTTGCTTGTACATTGCTAACTCTACCATAGCTGTCGTTAATTGTTTTGTGGTAGCAAACATTTTTTCCATGCATATGAACAAGCCTTGTGTAACCTCACCATCATCATCTCTAAATGAAGAGTTATGGTACAAACTTGGATTAAGATAGTATTCTGTAGCATGGAGAGGAGAATGCATCTATCGATCCCATCTTCTATCAATTATGTCCCATAATGGCATATACTTGTCCCTATCATTTCCATCCTACTCATCACCTCCTTGGCCTCATACAAATAGCCCACGGGGGATTTATCCCCATCCACTAGTCTCAAGACTTTTACTAGAGGCTCTGAAAATTGTACAACTATTTCAGCTGGATCCCAAAAACTAGTAGAATAAATGTACTCTGACACTATTCTACTATCTACTTGATTTGTGAAGCCAGACTCCATCCACTCGTTTGAAACAAACATTCATTTCAAATTCATTTTTTGTTCGCAAAGAGTTTGTAGTTCAAGGAAGTGTGTTGCAAATCTCGTCACCCTTGGTCGAACTAACTCCTTGTCCTATGTGAAAGAGCACATCGTACACAAAACCCTTGTGTGATTATAGATAAATTTGGTAATTGAGCGAGCCTTGTGCAATACCTGCTTGACCTACTCAAGTTTTCCAATGTCCTCTAGGGTTAGATCAAGGAAATGTGCTACACATGGAGTAAAAAATATGGAGGGGCATTTATCTTTCAAGAGTCTCCCAGCAACAACACAAGCAACATCATTATCTATAATAAAGTGAACCACATTTTGTGCCCCTATTTCTTTGACCACTAAGTTGTACATGTCGAACAATGCAGTTATAGATTTGATTGTGTCTGATGCATCAACAAATTTCAAAAAACTTGTGCCGATATCACAAGACACGAGGAAGTTGATGAGTGTTTGATCCTCCTATCTGTCCATCCATCTGACATTATGTTGTAGCTAGTATTTACCCAAATTAGTCAATGTTCATCAACATCATTAACATCCTATACTGCATCATTAAGCATAGGAACCCTAAATGACTTATAACATGGGGCTATGAATCTAGGACCTACAACTGCAATAACATCCACCATACCTTGCTAGTATGGAGACTTGGCAACATGGAATGGCAAAGCTAGAGTAGTACTAGAAATTTGCTATTGCCTTATTTGCTTGTTCATGGACAACCTTCCTCCATCTTGTACTCTCCAAAGTGGTCTGTGATGTTGGTGTAGTATGAGGTGCAAAGAAAGAATTTATGTTTCCACCTATGTTTGGGCCACGTGCTGCAGAAGAAGGTGTCAACCCAGATTCCTTGGAAAACACGTGCACTGTAATCCTCCCCTTCCAAGCGATTCCTCCTACCTTATGTAGAATTGGAGTCTATTTCATTCCCAGTTCTTTCCTTTTAAGCCTTACCCTTAGAAATCTCTTCAAGAGCTTGTTTTGCTTGATACGTGACTTCCACAGGGCTTTCTGTACAAATAATGGTGTTGTTTCCTGGCACCTTTTCCAAATGCCATTTGAAGCGATAAATGCCACCATTGATGTCATTCAAACACCAATTGCATTTAACCTTCGTTGTACCCACTATTGACGTGCAATATGTCCAAGCAAAGTCTTTTACACGTGGCATTATGATCAAATCTACAAAAGAATCTTAATTCAGTATTAAGGCATGAATAATTAATTGGGAAAAACTAGCAAATTCATTTTAATTCCCTTGCACTAAATGTCAAGAAGGTATCAACTGCGAAAAAAAACTAGCAATACATGTGGTTATGTGGTTGAATGAAAGTATCAATGTTCCATTTCTATGTTTATTATTCAGAAATATTAATGTTAAAAAAAATAAGAGAATGAAATTTAATATTTTTTTCTTTGTAAATCAACGTAAATTTTAACAAAAGTCAGATATTCATTTTCAATATGAGCATTTAGTAATTAACATTTCATTACAAAAATCTTAATAATCATCACACACAAATCTAAAAAATACTCTTACAATCTTACAAAATGAAGGTCGATTGTTTAGGGCCGGCTATCCACAATCTTTTAGAGACTTGGTAGGAAAGAAAGGTTTGATTGCTATACATGGAGACCTTCATAGGAAACTTCATAGCATTGCCATAAATCTCATGACTCCAGAGAAGGTGAAAAACAATTTCAATATAGATATTCAAGTCATTCTACAAAGGACAATGAATACATGGAAAGACAGAAAGATCTTTTTTGAAGATGAGTGTAGAAAGGTGAGTACACTACATTTCGTTTCAATCTTTTGTTAAAGTTGAAAGAAATCACTCTTGAATTTGTTCCATTGGGTAACAATAAACTTGTGTATGGTATGCAACTAGCAATCAGTTTGATGGCAAATCAACTTTTGGGTATCTCAACAGAAGAAGAAATAAATGAAATGGCTCTTACATTTTGTGATTTTGTAGAAGGAATTATATCTATGCCAATAAAAAATGATAGAATTTGCATATTTCAAAGCAGCAAAGGTTATAACTCTTATTCATTTGTCAGTTTGAATTCAACTCTAATTGTCACTTATCTTCCTAACCAATATTTTATTTGGTTATTGTTTTATTATGCAAGGAGTGCTTTAACTAAATTTTTTGGGAAACACGGTAAAGTTAAATAGGTAAAAATTTGACTAAATACACCATAAATAAAAACACGGTAAACATTGTAAACATAAATTTATCTATGAATGGTAAACATTGTAAATAAAAACATCACCGATATATGTTTTTGTTAGGCTATAGAAACGATAAATTTATCTATGAAATTTGTGCAGGTTGTAAACATTGTAAATAAAAATTTGGGAAACACTAAACTATTCAAGCGTAGGTTAACTCAGACATGGCAGACGGAGAAAAAAGGCGTACCTGAAGTGACGATTTTCACTTATGGCATCTATGAATGTTATCTTTAGACCTTTGAATCACGTCAAAACTCTCAATCGTGCCTGGAAAATCAACTTCTCTTAATCACGGCAAATAAATAGATATTTCCCACATTTTTTAGGGTTATAATGGCGCATAGTTAGGTTAACGATTTTTTGCATGTTTAAACGTGATTTTTTTCCAGTTTATACTGATTAAATCGTGTAAAAATCGTTAACCAGCTCGGTCAACGACTTTTTGCAATTTTCTCGATTTTTTTATTGAAAAAATCGGTTGCACCCTCAATTTGATCGAAATTGCGATTTCTTGCGGTGGACTGCTTCTATGATTTAAACTACACACTAAAGTTCTAATGTTAATATTATATTATTTCACTTTAGTGTTATATTTTTTTAAAATTATCTTATGTCCCCTCAAGTTGATGCCTAGGGAAGGGAAGGGGAACTTGCTTAAGTTTATTTTAAAAATTGTCAAAAAAGATATTTGAGGGAAAATGAATAATTTTGAATTTTGAATTACTCTTTTTTCCCTCTAACTCTATAAAAGGAGGTCTTGGGCTCTCATTTGAGTTATGTAGAAGAGTACACATAATAGGATGTTGTAGGATTGAACCTGCGAGTTCTTCTAAGATCGATTGCGTATAGAAACCATATTTTGGTTACTAGTTTCGGATCTGAGAGATGATCCGTAGCTGGTAGGAGTGAATCTACACAAGAGTCACCATTGTTTTACAGTGTTTGCAGACAAGGGTTTTAGTAAATGAAGATTTTCATGGTATTTTCAATTTTGATGTGCAGATATTTTGGGTTTGGTTTGGTGATTTTTTCTTGTTTCTTTTGTGGTGAATTCAAAGGTTTTAGCAGAGCTCATCATTGCTGGCTGAATAGCATGTTTCCAATGGTGCCCTAGTTGGGTCGTACCTTTCAAAGAATGCATAGGGAAGTGTGACGAAGGGATTGAATGTTCTGACATCAAGTGCAAGGTGACTTTAAGCTCTAGGCAACACCATTGTGAGGGTTTTAAGGCTGTTTGCAGATCAAAGGAAATTCCTATGTCAGGCAAGGAAACCTGGGGTCTGTCATGAGGATCCCAGGTGCTTAGTACTTGGTTTATTTCGTGAATTTATCCTCATTGCAGGCATCCTGGCATTCAGTCATGTACTATCATTTGCAGGTGTTTAGAGTTGAACAAACAGTTAATGATGAGGATGTGACTTATCTGTGATGGCCCCCCCTGTTTTCCCAACGCTTTTTTATGCTGAGAATGTCTGGAAGTGTGTTGCAGACCCAGAACTTGCATATTCTGTCATTTTGTGGCAGTACGGCAGTGCTGGGTTGATAATCGGTTGAATTGTGGCTTTGTGGGTGTCTTTATCAAGTTTGGAAGGTGTATTGGGGTGTCATCTTGCTGTTACAGACCCGAGTCATGCTCAAAATTGCATAGCAGACCTGTTCCTTCATGTTTGGCAGCCTTTGCAACAGTGGTGAGTGTGTTTGGAGGCCATTGAGACAGTGCTGGGTTAGTCGCAGATGTTTGGTGACAGTTGGTGTTGTATTTGACATGTTTTGGATGCGAAAAAGGGTTGTCATTCAGGGCCAGGTGTGACTGAAAGTTGTGACAGACCTTTGGTTGTGAATTCCTTTGCATTTTAGAGGTGGTTTGTGGAGCTGGGTGTTCATAGTGGCTGTTTGCTGCAATTGGAGGTGTTCTACGGGGGTTGGATGGGATCCTTGATGAGTTGACATGGCTGCCATGACCTGCAACTTCATAGCAGCAGTCCCACAACAACGTGTAAGTGACCTTTCAGACCTGTAGCATTCATCTTCACGTCTTCCACTGAGGTATTTGAAGTTGGCATTTCATATGAATGTCATTACATGTATTGGCACCACTCTGAGTTATTTTCAAAAAACAATTGTAACAGCTGTGATGTATGTTTTGGAAAGGTAATATCAGATTTTAATGATAGCAATGTTTCCATAGTTGCAAGTTTATGTTATGATTATATTGGGAAAATTTCAGAAAAAAAAAGAAGGTTAGGAGTGACCATTTCAGCACAGCATAAAATACCATCCTCCACTTGTAAGAAATGATTAGTGTGAAAAGCAAGCTTCAGGCTGAGTGGCATAGGAAGGGGAGGTCTGGGTGACTTGGATGTATTGCTTGTAGATGCCCCTTGTAGAAGCTCAAACAATTTCAAAATAAAATCTCATGTAGTTAGATGCATAGTTTACATACTCGGAATCAGAGAGTACTCGGCAAGCCCAAAATTTTTGACTCGGCAAATACTCGGCAACTTAAAAAGTAGCAAAATTTCTTATTAAAAATATATAATAATTATTGACTATTGATTATAATAATTTTATATATGTATTTAATAGTTTTTTTAAAGAATATAATATATAATAATAATTAGTATAATTATATTATTTATAATTTATTTTTTATTATATAAAAATTTAAAATATACATTATAAATTAATTAGGCTAATATATACTTAACTACTAATGTCATAATGTTAAAATCTAGAAAATCAATTAAATTCAATGGGAGTTTGAGGGCAATGTCTCCAATGGGTCATGGGGTCAAGTAAGGGCGCCCCTGGGGTTCCAGGGGCGGCGCCCTCGGCGCGCTCCCCACAGGGCGGGGTCGAGGGGCAGCGCCCCCGCCGCTAGCACCAATTTAAGGCTTCTGAAACCATACAAAACTCCATGGCACACCTCATTTTCATGATTTTTTGAGTGGCAAAAAAAATGCTGACAAAGCCCAATTTAAGACAAAATAAGTGCTGGTCGTGGGTTCTTCCAAGTACGCCCGGGTACATGGTTGGTACTCCCAGGTCCACGAACCATTTGGTTGGGTTCGAGGCCTCTGGGTGCGAACCCAGTAACTTCGCTTTCAGGCTGTAGCTCGCCAAATTGGAGAAGTGAAAAGTCAATACCAGCGATGAAGTGTTTGGAGGAGCGGAAAACAATAGCTGCGGGGAAAGCAAGCGAAAAACAGCCGAAATCGCGCAAAAAAACGTGAAAAAATGCAAAAAACATGAAGAAAAAAAACATGAAAAAAAACCACTGTAGCATTTGGCGAGTAAAGGCAGAAATTAATCGTTTTGCTTGGAATCTGGCGATTAATTGCCCACTCGGAGATTAATCGGCGATTATGTAATCTATGGTTAGATGTGCTTGTTCCCAAATATGAATTCAGTTGAACAGGATAATAAATGTCTGATACCTAAACTAAATTACTGGCATTTGGTACCAATATGAAATCATAGCAACTCAGAAATTGGTGTGATAAGATTTTATTTTTTCCTACCTTCAATCTCACAGTCCTTGTGTCCTATCTTTTGAAGACAATCTTGAAAGCACTTGGTTTATCTTCAAAAATTGGCTTCTGCAAGGGACTTATGACATTAACATTAGTGAGCGAATGATAAAGCTTCACTGTTATGCATCCCATCATATCAAAATCCTGAATTCCTGGAACTCAGCAGAAGTTGGCTTCATAAGAAAACAATCAACCATAAGCGGTTCTTTCCTATGTAATTCTTTAATCCTAACAGTCCTATCTTGTTCCCACCTACAGTTATCAGAGAATAAAGTTCTGAGAACAGATGGAAGTAACTTTAGAACATTACAACTACTGACTGTCTTCTTCACCAGATAATATGAAATGGCAATTCTGCAAAATGGAACTTGTAGGCAGGTTAACACTCTGCATTGCTCCAAAAGCATGAAAAATAAATTACAGTTTTATGCTTTTTCATTAAAGGACTATCATATGTTTTTTGACTTCTATATCTTCAATCTCATCTTTATTTCTATATTACAACCCTAGTTTACCACATAAAGACGACTAATACCATCTCTCAAGACAAAAAGTAGCATTTATGCTTAATAGCTTCTAAGAGAGCAGGAAATCTTCTCTGTAGTACCATTACCAGACTAAAATAATATCGTATCTACTTGTGGAGATGGGAAGACTGTTGATCTTCTTTTGTTTTCTTTGCTTGTATTTAATACTCAATATATTTGATATATTGGTTTGTTTTAGTGTATAAATATTTTGTGGTTAATTCTCAGTTACTTAACTGCCATCAATGAACAGAGGTTGCATTTGTTGGAAGAGACTTTAGCCAAAGTGGAGACAGCAGACCCAAATTTTGTTAGTTCTGTTATTGATGGATTTTCAGATAAAATATGTGTGAAAGATGGTAGTGCATTTCAAAGGTACCTCATCTCTCCCCCTTAATACATTCTTGAAAAAAAAATTTGGACCATAGATCAAAGGTGCCTTGTCTCTTGAATTCCTTATTTTGCTTGAATTTTGATGTACTTAATGGGAAATAGTTGCATATGCTTGTAGTGTATATGCTATGTCATAGATAGTATAGTTCATGATGAAACAACACTTATATTGAGAGGTGGGGTGAATCAATATAGATTAAAAATTTACTCCTTTACTTAATCAAGCATAGCAATATTACTTCAAGCTCTAATTATCCATAGCAATACCATTCATGCAAGATGTAGCAATTGAGAATATGCACAAGAGAGACACAAATTTACATAGAAACCCTTACGGGAGAAAACCACGACAAATTCTTGCTGGCATAAAACTTCTTACAAAATTCGTAAGCACCAACCCACTGGAGACTCCAACCCCCACCACTAAGCACCAACTTAGCAAGAGACTCCAATCCCTTTTAGTAAGAGGCTCCAACCTCCACAAGGACAATATGAATAATTTTAACTTGCCACTCCTTAGATCTACTCTAACGCCTTCTCACAAATCTACAATTTAGTCTTCACAAAGTTGACAATAATGTTTTCTCAAACATGGCAATAATGTCTTCTCAAAATCTTCAATAATGTCTTCTTAAAGTTTGCAGTAATGTCTTCATAAAGTCTGCTCATAAATCGCCATGATTTTGCTTGTCACTTCCTTTCTTTCACAAAAAACGCTGTTAGAAATCTGCTCACATGTCTTATAAATCTGCTTGAATAGCTTTTTATTTATGCTCTTCATACAAAACATATTCCTTGAAAATTGATAGCATTTCACCCTCTCACTACCTTAAATTTATACTTGCCAATTGTTCCTCTTCATCCAAGGGGGGTGACTTTCCAAAGGGGTCGACCCACAAATAATTTGTATTTATTTTATTTTTACTCCCAGCACTTGGGTGCACCTTTCTAGTGAGGGTCGGCCCCCTTTAAAAAATAAATAAATAAATTTTTAACAAATCCCCAATTTTTGGGGCGGCTCCTAGATGGGGGTCGTCCCTATTAATTTTCATACATTTTTTGTTTTTACAAAATCTTCTCAACGGGGTGCTAGACATAGGTTGGCTCGTGTGTTTAACTCATCATTTGTTCTTCCTTTGACATCAATGACAACACTTTTTCCAACAGTGCATATTTAAATCATATTTATTATGTATGAGGGTAGTTGTTTGTTTGCTCTTTGTTTAGTTCATATTAGATATGAAAGAAGAGCCCAAGGTTGAGGGTATCAACATGCTCGAGTACAACACCACTACCTACCGAACGTATTGATTGGTATTGGTGCTATTGCCGATCAGTATTTTTATTGGCCACCCACCTACTAGTAGTGGAATTCATGCAACTTGTTGTACCCAAACCGAAATTTTTGCTTCATTAAGGCGTTTTGCTTAAAATGGTCTAAACCTTGTAACAGTGGGGTCAAAACTCAGTTTTTGGGAAAATAAAGTATGGGCTTTTAGTCAGTGCGATGCCAAGAAGATACTAGCAAAATTTGAAAATTTTGAAAATTAGGGTTTCTGAAATCTATTTTTAGCTCAAAACCCTAAAAAATAGGAACTTGTCAGAATTGGCTGAAATTAATTTTGATTGGCTTATTTCACATCACAATCACAATGGTGAAGTCAGTTTCAGTTAAAAGTCAGTTTAAGGCTGGTGGGTAGTTTTCACTTTTTTAGGAGAAAAGTTAGGATCTTCGGGGTCATCAATGGCAGTCGGCCAGTACCAGGTATCAATATCTAAGCCTGAAACTCAAAGAGGAACGCTCTACGATAAAAGATGTTGGAAATAATGCTTTTTGATGGAGGGGATTTTCAGATTGGCAAAAAGTGCTAAAATATTCTAAGTCTGGGAACTTTTCACTATGTAACGTAGTAGACACTTGCGCAATCAACGTGCAAATCAACTTTATAGTGTCCGTACATGTGAAAATGATGAAGTATAGTCATCCACACACCTCAGCAGTCACAACGCTTCGACATGGTCAACCGCAGTGATGGATATAGCATTTGCAAAGCATAAAATGGTGAAAATCAAAGAATTCAAAACAAATCCGCTCCCCTGTAGCCCAGGGGCGCCCTTCCATTTGAAGGTCAAGATTTGAGTGCTTTGGATGAAGGATACATTCATTATGTTCAGTTTTCAGTCAGCTTTCCGACTAGCCATGAAGCAAGATTATCCGAGTTACAGAACTCCGGCAAACGAAGACAGAAGCAGAGGTTGTGAAGAGTGTTTTCTCACAAGGAGGCAGTCTAGAAATGCAGATCCGCTCCCTTCTAGCCCAAGGGCGATTTTCTTTTTGAAGGCCCAGATCTAGATGCATGTGTGTTTTGATGGTTTCAGTCTTTGCAGAATTAGTTTGGCTTTTCAACGAGCTATCAAGCGGAAGCGTATCCAGTACAGAAATCCAGTTATCAGCGTTAGAAGTGGAAATTGCAGGCAGGATACATGTCAGAAGAAGTTTTTCAGAATGCAAATCCGCTCCCTTGTAGCCCAGGGGCGACCTGAATAAGACCTGTTTGATGGATGAATTTGCAATTGAGGTCTTCCTGAGATCTCTTCCAGCTCAGTTCAGTTTTGCAGTGTACTCGTTCACAAGACGATCCGATGTTCTGAGTAACTGTGACAGAGGTCCTACCAAGCACGTAAAACAGAGGATGGTGAAGCGTAGCTACACAAAGCTGCACAGCTGTAGGCTAGGGGCGATTCTCCTTTAGGCTTGCCAGACGGGGTTATTTGCAATTACAGTCTTCACAAGACTTGTGTGCAATTACTCAAGCTATCCAACGAGTCTAGCCGACAGCCTCCGGGATTTGGCGAGTGCTCGTACGTTTTGAGGTCAAGATGATAATGCTGTGAAGAAGAGCTGATTGAAGGCAGTTCAAAAAATGACTAAGTGTAAGAATATAATTTTCTTTGAAAAAGATGATTTTCTTTTAGAGGCCTTAAAAGCAATTTTCTAGCTTCGTCGTCTCCAAGAACATCTCTTGCAAGTTGACCAAACTGTACAGCAAGACAGGCGGCACGCGTATCGGAACATTCCAGTTCCCGGTATCAAGGGTCAAAGTATGGTGTTCAGATGAAAATCACACTTTTGTCAAAATGGTGTTTGAGCTATCACAGAATAGGGGCGCTCATTCTTTTGGGGTTCTTAATACAATTTTCAGATCCCTCACATACAGTCATTGGATGCAGAGTACTTCTAGTCACGCAATGAATCCATTATTCAGTCAGTGGGTTCATTATTCACCGTCAGCGGCAGTTTGAAGCATCAGAAGGCAAAATGAAGAAATGGCTAAGTCTGGAATCAGTGCATCAATTTAATCAGAGGCGCCTAATTTTCTAAGGTATCAGATGTTGATTTTAGCAGTTGTTGCTCCCAGCAGACATTTCATCCTTGTCATGCAGGCTTCGCAGTGGATATCTCAGCACAGTCGCAGGCTCAGTCAGTCAGCCAGAAATCAGAGCTGAACATGGTCGGTTGTAACTTTGCAGTCAGCTACAAAATAGGAGATTCTCAAAAATCTCATAACTCTTGCAAATGGAAGCCTAAAAGATCAAAATTTGACTTTTTAGAATCAGGGAAGTGTGTTGAGCACAACAAGATGCTATTTTTGGCAAAATGATAAAAATAATATTTTTGCATGCAAGGCATTAAAAAGTGACGAATTTCTTCAAAGATAAATATTGGTGCCACTTTTAGTTCTTTGCATGCTTTGAAATTAAAATATTATTTTTAGTCTAAAGACTCAGAGACAGCAGCAGTTCAACTGGTAAAGGGCCAATCGGATTCCTTCTTCACAGTTAGGGTTTGAGCTTGCAGTCTTGCTTTTGTAGTACGATTTTGCTCTAGTTATGCAAGCATGGCATTCATCATTTCATTCATCCAGCTTGAGCAGAGGTGAATTCTTTCCAGAGTTGGGCGAATTTCTTCAGCGGTCAGTTGTGAAGGCATAAAAAATATTCTTTTGCAGGTACAAGTCAAGATTCATCAGCAGAATTCAAGGCAGAGTGGCGATTTTGACAGAAGAAGATAATAAATAAATAAAAATTAAAAAACATCTTTCTTCTTCTCTAGATTTCTTCCATCTTCTCGTCTTAAAATTTTCTCACATGTTTGAAGAATTGGCGTTTTTGGCAAAACAAATCATCTGGGTTGATTCAGAATTGCTTTCTCAGCAAAACCCATGTGCTAGAATTTTCAAGAAAAATTTGTTCCAGAGCATCAGTTCTTGAGGCTTTGATTTTCTGAAGTGAAATTCCTTTGCATGGTGGAGTAGAAGTCGATATTTTTCGAATCTAACGTTGTGGGTTGTCTTAGAAATATCTTCTGGACAAAACCCATATCTCAGATTTTCTCGGGAAAAAATGTCCTCACAGCCCCTCAGATCTCAACTGAAAACCTTTTGCATGCGGGCCTAAATCACATTTTTTCACAATTCTGACATTGTGGGTCATCTTAGAATTTGATTCTACATAAAACCCACGTCTCAGAATTTTCTGTGAAAATTGCCCTCCGACAAGCTATTTTTAGCCTCATTAGGAGAGATTTTTGGTTTTTTGGAGAAGTTGTCAGAATATAGCCATGTTCACAGTCAACAGGCGAGTTTTTCGGATGTAGTTCACGCAGAACGAATTCAAGACCAAGTCAGTCTTAATTCATGATTTCATCAGAAAAGTTGACATTGATTTGTATCAAGCGCATCGGAAAGGTTGACAAGAGTAGTCACTCAAGTTCACATGGTTTCATGTCTCGTATAGCTGATTGTCTTCCAAGGCCAGTTTAGAGGGTTGATACCGTTGGGTTTCTGTGTATGCAGCATGTTCATTTGTATTTCTCACAACCAAAGAGTTCGCAGTTTCATCATGCAACACTCTTCCATAAAGAAAAGCATGAAAAACGTGAGAAGCATCAAGCTGCAGAGGAAACAGTGGCCATCACTTCAGTTACAAAGCCGCCATAGTTACCAGCCAGTGAAGGGCCAGTTTAAGTATACAGAGATTTTCAGTTTTGCTTGAGTTGCTAAGAAGCAGTGAATTGACAGTTGAGACATGTGACGACCTCTAGATGGTGATGCAGTCACTAACCTCGTGGAGGGGTTACTTGCTCGAGATCAGGGTCAGTGAACTTCAGTTCAAGGCGTCCCACCTTTTCCAAGATAGACATTAGACACAGGAGTTAAACTCGAGGCTTCTTTCCGAGTTAACTGGTTGTTACACATTGCATGCATGTCTTTCTTGGAAACATCTACGTACACTTGAAGCTTAGATTAGATCTTTCAGTTAACTGATGATAGCATTCCAGTTGACTTGCTTTCAATAAGGACGTGCATGTTGCACCTTGTCCATTTAGATTAGATGTTTCAGTTAACTGATGGTAGTTTCCCAGTTAACTGTGTAGGTTCATTCAATTAGGTTTAGAGAATAAGATCTTGCATGTCTTGCAAGACTGTAGTTGACTCAAGGTGATTTTAGGGTTGCCTACACCTTGATGTCTATAAATAAGAGCTTTCAGCTCATTTGTAATTAGCTTTTCCTGGTGATAGAGAATTGCTGCGTTGTCGGCAACATGCCTATTCTCAAGATTGGTTCACCCTTGTAAATTAGAACTTTTGCTTGATAGCATACATGTTGCGCCTACCTTGCCTGTAGTATTGCTATTATTGTATCTGTTCAAAGAGTGATTGCTGTTATAATAAATTGCTGCGCCTACCTTGCCTTCATGTTATTGTCATGGTGTTTATTCGAATCTTAGTTAAATGGGGTTGCTGGTTTGATCGTTATTGCATGCGTATTGCGTCTATACAATATACTGTCCCAGTTGCTTACCTTGTGTTTTGTTTATCATGAGCCTATTCAGAAGAGCAAATAGTTGCGCCTACCTTGCCTTCATGTTGCGAAACTGTACTTAAAGCTTATTGTTTGATGTGTGTGATAGTAGACTCATTCAGCCAAGCAGATAGTTGCGCCTACCTTGCCTTCATGTTGTGAAGTTGTACCAGGTTTACCGTTTATTTGTTTGTTTTAATAAACTTCTTCCCGGATTAGCAAATAGTTGCGCCTCCCTTGCCTTCATGTTGTGAGCCCGCACCTGAAGTTTATCGTATAATACATTCCTGCTCCATTTCCTCATGCTCTGTTTCTTGAGGAAACTGGATAGATTTAAAGAAGTTAGCTTAGTTGTAGTTAGATGATCTGCGAAACCAGAAAATACTTAGCTGCAACGTTCTAGGTTTTCTTAACCTTGTGCCTCTACCAGCTGAGAACAAAAAGATAGGACATTAGTTTAGTTTTCTATTTCATGCATTCCAGCACAATGAGGGAGCTTCCCCTCCTAATTTGAAGAGCACTCATTACGTAGTGTGCATAGCTGTCCGTACAAACTCACACTCCAGAGGTGTTAGTTCTTACGCCAACACCACTCACTACCTCTTGATTTTTATTGGGTGAGTTAATGCCACTATAGTGTGATGGTAGATCCAAATCAACTTTGGGAGTAGGAGCTGTACATTACTAATTAGCTCCTTACTCCTTACTTTGGATGAACAACTCTAAATGGGTGGGGATTTAAATTATTTGAATGAATACCATCTCGATTGAGCTAATAAATTAGGAACTGCTTGCTCCACTGTTTTCCACAAACATCCTTGGGACAAATGGTTCATGGAGTAACACTTTTTGAAACTTTCATTTGTGCACAAACTTTGCCAATGTATGATAACGACCTTGTCTTTAACCATTTGGCCAACCATGTGTCCTTTCTAGTGCCAGTCTAATCATAACTCTGGGAAATCTATGCCAACCCAATCTCCTTAAGGAAATCTATAAAAAGAGCCAAACGAATCATACAACTGGGGGACCAACAATGATTGGCTTCATCAAGTGAAGACCTCTTGCCTAAGTTCAGATATTTAGGAGCTAGAAAATTTCTCTAATACCATGTAGGAGTTAATGTTGACTGCTCAACACCCCCAGGAATAGTTGCTAGATCAAAATATCTTCCACAAGAGAGAAAATGGCAAGAAATAGCTTGCTTCAACAATGCAAGAGTGAATATGGTAGAATATAGAAATGTACATGAGAGGCCTTGCTTATAAAGGCAAGGTGAGGAATAAGATTAGACAACATGAGACAACTAACTCATAACTACCTACGATAAGATAAGATCCATAAATGACAACTAAGACTTCTAGGAGAAATCTTATAACCCTAAGTAAACATGTGAATATGTCCCCCATGTCCCTAGTAAGTGAATTAACTAGGTACAAGACATTTATTCACACCAACATCCCCCCTTAAGTGCAACTTAGGAAGAAGATTATTATGCAAAAGACACAAAGATGGGTCTCAGCTACCACGCCATGTTAGGTACCCATTTACAAAGAAAATGCAATCTCTCACAAACGGAGAAAAGGAGAAAACTCGATGGGACAAAACTCCTCTCCAAAAGTGTAATGTCCCTTTTGGAGGTGAGCAAGAAAAATAAGGTGAAAATAAAGGATCTATTATTTTTGATTTTGGCACTCAAGAAGGAGGTTAAAAAATATTTATTATGATTTTTGGTGAAGGAAAAATATTTTTAATAATTTTTCTATGAGGCTAGGTGACCCTTTTTAGGGGCTTAAAAAAAAGAATAAAACAAAAAAGAAATAAAAAATTGAAATTTTAATTTTGGGGTCCAAATTAGGTCTGCAAAAATTGGAGGGAAAAGGGGAAGTTTGATATAAATACAAGTTCATTGGAAGGCATTTGATCATCAAGCATATTATCTTATTCCTTTTGGTCTACAATTTATTTGCATCATATTCCAAGTATGAAAACCCCTAAAGATATAAGGTGAATTGGACGGAAACCTAATTCATCTTGGGAAGGCTTCATAACGGAGGTCTACTTGCACTTCATTGGAGATATTCGTGAAACGAAAGAGCAGATTGTAAATCAGATTTTAGGTTAGACTTGGGACAGCAGATTTGTGCTATTTGTGCTACATTGAAGCTGGGGTTTTGGCCCTAGGTTGGAGCGTCACATTGTAGGAGAAGGGCTATTTGCATTGGAGGGCGAATTTGGGCATTTTGAGGAGTTCTAGGATTTGATTTTTCAACAGATTGGAGCATACCTGTTCGCCATCTGGAGCAGCCTTAGGTCATCACTATTGAGTAGAATTTAACATCTTTTGGAGCAGCATTTGGAGCAGACTTGTGTGCACCATTTTTGGTAGGGTTTTGAGGCATTATCATTCATTTTTTGCATATATCTTGGCATCTTAGCATAGCTGGAATAGTTCACTCAGCTGGGCACATTTGGAGCAACATTTTCTATGCATTAGACATGTAATTAGGACTGGTTTGTAGCAGAAAACTTCTGGGATAATTCTGGGCATGTTTGAGCCCATTTTGTAATGTATTTGCATGGACAAAAGTTCTGATTTTTGTACCAGCAGTTTGGACAAATTGGAATCAGATTTCTTTAATGTTTGGGTGATCATTGTATGGTTGTTCATTGCTGGATTATGTTTGTTATTGAAAGATAAATATTTTTCTTGATTGTTTGAGCAGTTTAGGAAGCATACATGTTCGCTGTTTATACTTGTTTAAAATTAGAAAATTCAAATCATAAATTACGGTTTTGAGCAGAAAATTGAAATAAAAAAATTAGGGCAGAATTTTGAGTCTCAAAAAATCAGATTTTAAGGCAATATCTTATGTGGGATATCTCAAAAAGAGAAAAGAAAAGAAAACAATATGATGTATGGAGGACTCAATGATACCCCGCCAAGGACTGCATCCATCATGTATATATAATCAATGATCCCCCATAAGAGGAAAAATGAGAGACAAGATATCCCCCCCACAAAGAGTAATCACTTGCAAATATGGTTAATGTTTGAAGACAAAACATAATCCAATGTCTAGAAACAATGTTTCTCCCCTTGGGAAGAAGATACATCAAGTACAAATGCAGGAATGCTTCCCATTCTAGATAGGAATTGGTAGGAAGTGGAATCCGTATGTATTGTGTCTTTGAAAGTTTCTCATGTGTTGCCAAGTTCTTGGATGACGATGATGATGCCACAATCCAATCAGGTACATGCCCAATCACAACAAATTGTGACAAACTAGGAACAAATGGAAACTGATCTGAAACGAACTCCAAAGACAAACATGAAGTGACAATAGTCGATCCATGACTATCATCAAGAAAGAGAGATTTACTGTAAAATTGGTCTTCCAAATCTGTAGTGTGAGACTCCACAAGCAAAGATGCAATGTTTGATAAGTAGGAATGTCAATCAAGAAGACAAATAGACACCTATTGCAATGAATCACATGAAGTACTCAATGAATCATCACCAAAAGATGAATGTGTGATCTCAACTTGAGAAGGAGCTGCAAGAGAAGTCTTTGGATCATCAAGACACTCAAGTTTTGCATGATATTCAAACTCCTCTAAGGTTAGGGTATATTGTCAACATCATCAAGTGGAATGAGGTAATCTAAAGCAGGATCATGGGAATGGAGGCAGTGAGTCAATGTCCAAACTATGCATGGGCATGAGATTCCTGAAATTATTTTGATAGGTCTCTCTTAAGATGCTTGCACTAAAATTAGAACCAATCAATCCTATGATATGATCATTCTTACTACCGCAAACGTGTTTCTTCTATATTGTTTTTGGCTTAGAAATGAGTCCATAAAGATGAGGCAAAAGATTAAGACACCTCAAATGTGTTATGCGTTTTTGCCATGACTCATAATTATCCTTAGTTAGAACTATTATAGAAGTATGAGTTGCATAACCCATGATTACAATGATAATACACTTCTCAAATGACAAAATATGAGATCAATACATACAATAGAGTTGAAATGAAGTACAATGATCAAAACAACTCTCCCAACTACCAAAACATCCAAGTAAACTCCAATATACCCACTGGGAAAAAGCTAAAATCACAATATACTTGGGACAAGAACATGAAAAAGTACATGGATGGCTAAGATAGAGCACCTCAATATCTTTCTAAAACCGCAAGAATCACAAAAATCGGAGATTGTGGCAAAACGTTGTGAGATCTGACCAACAATAATTGTGATCAAACAACAAAAAATTTCAAAATAACCCACACCACTGGAAAATTGAGAGAACCAGATTTCCAACAATATTTCTTTTGAAAAATTCTGCCACCTAGGGTGAAAGTTATAGCAAAATGAAAAAGGCCTATTTTACAGCCTAGAGGACCAAATCTGGGCACGGGGAGCTTAAAAAGCGGTCAATGATATGACCATCTGCTTGGGGTATAGCGCTCAGAGTATAAAAAAAAGGCATGTAGGAGCTAGAAAATTGCTCTAATACCATGTAGGAGTAAGTTAAAAACCTCAAGACTAAGTTGAATGGCTATCACAAGGGTACTACCAAAGGATGGTGGAGGTCTTGTGCATGAATATGAGGCTTGCGTATATGCTATTGGCCATGACCTAGATGGTAATGAATTAAGCAATAAAATGTGTTCGCCCAAGGTTGTCTTTTAAATTCACGTGAATCCATAACTTGTGTTAATTGTTCCTTGGGCGTAATTTAGCACAATCTAATGACATTGGTTAGTGGTTGATTTTTTGGTGGATGAGATGGTGGTCAAAGCACTTTGTACTTTAGATGTACATTTATTGTATGATGTGATCAATTGATGGAATGAGAACAAATTGAGATGTTGTGTTGCCACATATGTGATCTTTGTGTTGGAAGAATGAAGAAGAACACATCTCTTGATATAGCTTTTTGTGTTGTCATTGATGTCACCATGATATATGAGTTGCAACTGCAAGACTCAAAGTCAATGTTGATCCGGTATTCTGAACCGGTAATACAGAAACGTCCTCTTGTATTCTGGTTTGCATTTCCCCTCCGGTGATCGTCGTTACTCACAATCTTGGGAAATGGTTTTTGGTTGATGAATGCATGCATGGACAGAATCTCGTGTGTACAGATGCTCGTGTTCGTCATTAGCATCATTTTGTTGTTTACATTTTTGTTATTAGGTCTATCTCTGGCCGACTTAATAAGCGGTTGAAGGTGTAATGGATTAAAATTTTGTTGGAGCGATCCATGCCGACATGTAGTAGCGTGCTACACGCTTGAATTGTTTTTGAGAAGTTTTTGTATTTGCCTGGAGCCGACCAAATTGATACTTGTGGGCAAGTCAGATATATATATCCAGGATAGCTTTGGAGATACATGATGAAAATTGTGTATGCGAGGTTTGGTGGATTGAGTGTGGATGCGAAGAGAGCGAATATTGATTTGCTAGCATGTGAATTTCTTGAGCTTCAAAGGAACTGAATCTGCACTTTGAGGTGTACTTACATTAGTTCATTCTTTGGTTGTAAGCCATTTTGTTACTGTATCTTTTGTAGGCAGTGAGCCTCTCTTTTGGACAGTGGGTCCTGGCAGTGAGCCACCCTTTGTAATATCTTATAACCGGTTATACTATATTGTGAGTTAACTCTTACCGTGGTTTTTTCCATTATGGGTTTTCCACGTAAAAATCTTGGTGTTCTTGTGTTGTGTGTTTCAATATTCAGTTAATGCTTCTGCTTATCTTAACTATCATATGCATTGGATTAATTGGATGGTATTTGTTCATTAGGTTTAAGAAGATACTGATTCACCCCCCCTCTCAGTATCTTGGATATTCAATACTTTGTTCTCTAGTTTGATTCACAATTTTTTTCCTTTCTAAGTATGTGAGTTTGTAAGTGCTTTATTACCTACAAATTGTATCAAAGCCTAGGGAAAATGGAGATCTTCCTTGTTTTTTGTGATTTCTTCCATGGGATCAACCTCCAACATGCTTAACTCACTTGTGCTCTGTCCTGGCCAGGAAGCCTATGAAGAAGGAAGATTCATATATTGGTTACCATGCCCACACTTCATTTTCTTGTAGCTAACTCTTGTAGAGTGAAGCCAAGTATACTATTTTATGTAAATCATCTTTTACCAAGTTATACTTCCTGGCAATTCCATTAAGGATGGCTCAATAATTCCAGCATGCAACCTCAACACATGGTGTAATGTTGACTTTTTCAGAATATTGAAATCAGCATGCAACCATCTTGTAACTGCTTTCAGCAAAAAACAATTGTTGCTGGTCAAGTGGTATCTCATCTTTATCTTGGATTCTATCCTTGACATTGTTGCTGGTATCACTGCTTTCAACTTCTAGGGTTATTTTTTTTCTTGTCAGGGCCTTCACGAATATCTGCATCTTTGTTGCCTATGACAAACCTTCTTCCCTGCTAAACTTGTGAGAGAGATGAATGAGGCAATGGTAAGCAGTTGAGAGAAGAAAGAGTGCAGTAGTGACTCAAAATTCTACAACTTTATAGGAATGTTTGATTTTATTTCCATGAAAGGATTGGTGGTGATTAAAGCAATATTTCTCCTTCTAAGGAGTCCACATACCCAACTAGGGATTTAAATTTGAAAGAAAATAATTGTGTTGACAGTCTAAACTGCACTACTAGTTTCTAAACTTGTAGATTCTGTCGTGTCCCCATTTCCGGAGTGATCACTAGTCAAGAGGTTGATTAGCCTATTAGCTATTCCCGTAGGCTAATCCAATTGGATAGGGAATGTTTTGCTACAGCTGGTCATATTTTCATATTTTTGGCCATTGGAGATAAAAGGAAAATATTTTTATTTTTATTTGGCCAAGGAGAAAAATAAATATTATTATTTTGAGCCTTTATGTTATAATTTTATTTTAAGTCAGTTTAGAAAAATTAATAATTTTTTAATAAAAATGACTTAAATGGGAAAAGAGAAAAAAACAACTTAAAAATAAATTATTGCTCGTCTAAGTGGGACACCTAGGGTTGGAGGGGAGATATTTTATTAAAAATCATTAAAAGTGAGTTTGAGGTCCACCTGCTTTGGAAAAAGTTTATAAAAAGGACCTCTATCATTCTTGAGGCTCAAATCATATTGTGGATTTGATAAACTTGATCTTTCTCTATCTTCAGCTGAGGATTCAGTTGCAGCTAGCTCTAAGGACGAAAACCCTTAGAGATTCACAGGTTGGATGAAAACCCAATCCTACTTGTGAGGTGGATTCATGTAGGATTCATTAATGGGCATATTTGCAGATTTGTGAGCAGTTTGGGGTCATAATTGTAGGGTTGAACCCATTTTTGGAGCTAAATTGCAGATTGGAAGCACCAAAGACTTCTTATGCTTTTTCTATTTTTGGCGGCCAGCTCTAGAGACCTTTTGATATCATTTGAAGGCAGTTTCAATTTTTTTGGAGCTGTCCCTGATTTTATATGAATTTTCCTTTATTTTTGGCGACTAGGGTTTGGAGGAAATTGTTACGTTTTGCAACAGAATAATATGCAAATATTATTATTGAATGAGATAATTTGCAATGATAGAGCACAACTCTATTTAAAGAGGTTTATAAGAAGTTTCTATAATGAGCACAGGAGTTTCACAAGGAAACCACAACAAATAAAGCTAAACAGATAGAAACAAACTAAACTGAAGACGGGATTAGAAACTATATAAAAGAAAACTAGATTAACCATTAAATAACTAGATATTATTTTAATACCCCCTCGTAATGGTCAATGTACTAACTACACCAAGATGCCCCCTAAATGTGACCAGATTTGCAAGTCATTTGACCATAAACAAAGGTGGGGTTGTGTAATGCCCCCTTCTCAGTAGTGATCATTGCAGTTGGCCGTTAGCCTATCCTGGTGACCCGTAGGCTACTCGGAAGCAAAAATTAGGGTTTCCTATCTTCTAGGAGGGTGTTCTAGCTTTTTTTGAGGTTTGCTCATGGAATATTGGAGTTTGGATCACAAATTCTTTCTATGTTTTCAGAAAGCTTCGCAACAGTATAACATGCAAATTGATCTGACCAACTTTCTGAATTTACTATTTTTAGTAAATTCTATTTTTGGCAGTGGTCCTGTTGGCATCAGCACAGTGAGCTTTCCTCTTCTGACAGTTCAGTGGGTAACGCTGATTTTGGCTTAGTGGAGAAATTGTTGGTGGATATTGAATTAATTAAGTTGCTAAGGTTATATTTTAATTTTATGATCCCTTGGCCTAATATTATAACTTTAAGTTGTTTCGAAAAAGGGGACTTGAAGGGTGGACGCCTCATTAGGAGGTTAAGTGAAATATTTCAAAGATTGATAGTATGACCTTGGGAAGTGGGACGCCAACTTGAGGAGAGTATATTGAGAAATGAATGACCAAGATTAGGTTAAGAAAATTAATGGTTAGATTTGAAATTAGTTTCATTTAGGATTTTGATTAAATGAATTGAAAAACGTTATTAACATAGGTGTTAAAATAGATTTTTAATTGGAAAAAAAATTATGTAAATTTTGGATAAGATGGCATTAATCTTAATTAAATAAAATGATTTATTTAATTAAATAATAATAAAGTAGATTAATAGGGGCGGAGGCCCTAGCTCGGTTGGCTAAATCTTTCATGTTTAATAATATAAAGATTATATATATATACACGAAGTGATTCAATGAAAGATGAAGGGGGGAATGAAATTATGTCAATAACCTACCTTATAAACTAGATCAAAATAATAACTTATAAGTCTACAAGCTTTATTATAAGGTAGTTCAAATATTAAATTTGATTCAAAAAGAATTATTTCATCTTGAAAAAGGATGCCATTTTGGAGGATGTGTTGGGGTCAAGTCAAACCCTAAAGTCTTTGGAGGATGGGCGTACCTTCTAGAAGCTGCTAGAGGTTTCTTCTTGAGTCTATATAAGGAGGCTTCTATTCTTCATTTTGGTATCTCATGTCTACTATATCGTTATGTTGTAGGAATGATTCCTGGCAAAGTACTTTGAGGAATGCATACCTCCTAGCAAGGATCCATATTCGTGTTTGAAAGATAACACCTATCTGATTGAAGACTATTTCTCATCCAAAGAGATAGATTGAGTCTAAATGGAGTTCTGTGAGGTTTTGTTGGTTTTTTTGAGTTGCTGGTCATGTATTGCTGAAAGCCGATTTTGCTCATAAGTCTTTGAGTGAATTTTGTTTTGTTTTGACTTTTGGGTATTGGCTAATTGTGTTTCCTTGCTAGGGGCGACCCTTCATGTTTATTTGCAGATTTTAATATCAAACATTGGATTTTATGGAGTGAAATCACCCTTCCTTGAGGGTCGTACTTTCTAGGGGTTGCATTGGGATTTGTGCAAAATAAAATACGTCCTTCTGATGAGGTTTAGTCATGGGGATTTGGGCACCATCATTGCTAGAAGCCTTTTCATTTTATTTCAGGTCATTTGAGTGAGTTTGGAGAGAGTTCCATGCATTTTAGTGGGTTTCAGTGTTGCTGGTTTGCAATTTCTAGTTGTTGGTCTGTCAAATCAGATTGTAGAAGTTTGTCTTTTGGGTTGGGTTTGTGTGGATTGAGTCATTTGATGATAGGAGAGATATAATACATCATTGCACCATTGAGACATCTCAATTTCAGTGTTATTGGTAGGAACTCTATCTCATTGTAAGGCTGAACAGTAGTACTGTCAACTATCTTCATTTCTTGCTAAGCTTCATTGTAATTCCCACGATTGTGGAAGAGATTGGTCTTGTTCCAGTCTTTGTTTACTGCATTTACTTTTCTTTATTGCTTGCTGAACAAGCAGAAGGGGTCGGCAAGCCGCCCATTTACTTTCAGCACTTGCATTGTAATCATCATATTGTTGATCGACTTAGCCGTCATCTTGCTCTTGCTGAAATACGTGGTCGAGTTGCATACATTTACTTTCCAACATTGTACCTTCTTGATTTGAAGTCTAACAATCCCCGATGCCATATGCTCACACCTTGTCCAGCATTGAGATCCTGGTGTACATTCTTGGTGTAGGGTTACATTTCAGCAATTGATTTGGATTTGAGCTAACCTTAACGGGTGCTTGTTGTGTTGAGTTGTCATTTAAAACTCGAAAAAATTGGTTAGCACATTTCAGTGGTATCAGAGCCATGATCCTACCATCCTGTGCCTAGCAGTTTGTAGTTGACAGATGAGTGACAGAGCTTACAGATACTAGACCAGAAGTCAGGCCAAAAACCAACAGTTTCAGTTTCCACCAACATTAGAGGAAAATGCAATTTCAGGTCTCTCTTAGAGAGACAGGGAAAGTAGTTGACACTGGTGAAGCAGTTGAAAACATGCAAGACAATCTCAGGCAGACCATGGATGAAAGGGATGCTAGGATGGAGAAGAAGTTTGATGGAATGATTGATTTGATGACACGTTTGCTCTCAAGAATGGATCAATAGGTTGTTCATAATCAGCCCCAAAACCAAAACAATAGTAATGGTGAAAATAGTGGAGTCAATGGGAACAATGGCAATGAGAGAGATAGAACTATTGGCCAACATGAGGCCACCTCTAGAGGATTAGCCTCTAGGCCACTTTTTTCCCACAGTCACATAGAGGGAAGGACCACAAGTTGAGGCTGCAACACATTTTGCAGATGATGCCAGACAGGCCTACTTGCAGTACACCTCCTTTCCTCCCAATCTTAGAGAACAGTGGACCTTCGATCAATTCATAAATCAATGAAATAGGAGAAACAGTGGAAGAGCTGAATACTTTGCTCCTATGGGTCCTAAAACTGATTACCAATAAGCTCTTGGGAAGGTGACCTTGTCTCACTTTGATGGAAGTGATGTGTGTACAGCCAGGGCGTGGTTGCAGAAGCTTGATAACTACCTCTCCTTGTGACCTATGCTAGATGAGGATGCCATAAAGTTTGCCACCTTACATTTGGAAGGAGCTGCCCATGTGTGGTGGTACCATGATTTGGTCACTCTTGGCCACAACCTAATTCAGAATTCACCAACATGTTGATTGAAAGATTTGACACTAAAGATCCTGAGGTGAAGTTTAGGGAGCTGGCACAGCTGAAACAACATAGCTCGTTGGAAGCATACATTGGAGATTTCCAAAGACTTTCCGTTATGGTGCCCAACATCACTGAAAGAAGGCTAGTTGTGCTATTCTCAGAAGGATTGATGGAACCATTGAAGGGATGGGTAAAGGCTTTTGACCCACCATGCCTTGATGAAGCCATTAAGAAAGCTAGAAGCATAGAGTTGTCTGCACCTAGGCCGAAGTTTCCGTCCAAGCCTTTTCCTCATAAGCGTGATAAAAAGCATTCTTCAAATCAGCACAAGAGGTTTCCTTCTAAAATGGATGATGAGCTTCGTGAGAAACTTAGGAAGGAAGGAAAATGTTACACTTGCAAAGAACCTTGGTCAAAGGGACATAGATGCTATGGACGAGGTCATTCTAACCACATGGAGGCCTATTCTGATTTTGGATCTGTTGGCTTTTGAAATCGCATCTCTGGAATGCATTTTGGAAACGAACAGCTATGTGCAGTAAACTGCTCTTCGAATTAGGAGGGGAAGCTCCCTCTTTTGCTGAGTTGCATAAAGTAAGTAAACTAAAACTATTTTTTGCCTATCCTTTTGATTCAGCTGCGAGAACACAAGGTTATAGAACTCTAGATGTTGTAGCTGAGGTTTTCCCTTTAATGAAACTTGACAACTACAACTTAACTTACGCTTAAACGTTTCTATCCTCTCAAGTAAACGCAGAGAAAGAGAGTTTAGAAATGGACGAGATTGATTTTCTGACAAAGATACTTAAATAAAATTTCCTCAACATACATCTATTGAATTTTAATGCAAGCTGAAAAAGGAGATCATAAAAGTATTACACAATGACGGAAATATGAGACTTTATATCAAGGGCAGCAAAGCAAGCTTCAAGACTTTATTTTTCCACACTTCAAGCACAAAGATTATGATTCTGGGACAACAAGTTGTAGCAAAATACTTGCAACATGCGATCAACCAGATTACAATTAACACAAAACACATGCACTAAACAAGGATTTGCAGCGAAGGAGGCATGCAAACTTGTTCTTTACACAAAGTGAACTGACACTAATTGATAACAAACATGAAGGCATAAGCTCAGCGATTCTGTTATCACAAGCACGGTTAAAGAAAAATGAGCAAACACTGCTCTTATTTATAACTAAGCAGAGGAGTAGGGAACCCTAAAATCTTCCTGCTCTTACAACTAGTGCTTGCCAACATGCAAGCTTTATTTCTAATCCTAGAAAACATAAAACATCTAAAACTTAGAAAGCATCTAAAAATGGAAAGTGCCAACTCGTTACAACTTGTTACAACTGTTTTCTTTCTATCCTCAAAGAATGGATAAGAATTGAGACAAGAATAAAAAGAAAGCGTGGAAGAAGCTTCTAGAAGAAAGCTGATTTAAATCTCGATCACATCCGCTAAAAAGCGGGCAACTTCATCTTTGGTGGGAGTGCCAATACTATTAATAGCAAAATACCGCTTTTCCAATATTTCTTTGCCATCTGCAATAGATCTCAGAAAATCTTCTTTCATTGGCCGCTCTTTTGAACTTTGCTGACATCATGGAAATCATCTTCATTCTTCCAACACTACGATCGCTGCCATGCATGATACTCTGAAACTCTGCTTGGACTACGTCAAGCCTAATGTATGAACCATCCTCAAGGCAATACTGACAAGGAATTGCTGCAACAAATTCTCTGATGAACTTAAGAGTATCAATAACCCTTTGTTTATACACTGCAAACTCCTCATATATTCTAACATATGTATTAACCTTAAAAAGGTGACCTTTCCACTCCAGGATCTGTCTTTTGTGTTCTCTTGCCATTGTAGAGCTATAAGCCATCTCTAAATCTGCAATTATGATTTCGTGCATAGGCTTGAACTCGGCAATCAACTGCTCAAAATCTTGGATACCTTGATGTAAGTCGTGAGCCTTGTATCTCAGCTGGAAGACCTGTGCTAGAATCTCTTCTCCTCTGATGATGAGCTCTTCAATCCATTCTTAAGTTTGTTTTCCACAAATGACCAACTGCCTCAACTGTTGCTGATCAGCTGGTGTCTCTAAAACTTGTGGCAGCAACTGTATTGTTTGTGAGGTGCCATGAATGAGATTTGATATACACAACCGGAGTTGACGATTTTCAGCCTTGAGGGCTGCTTTGTCTTCTCCATCCTTTTGCACTCTTTCTTGAATATTTTTAGTTACCATCTTAAACAAACTCATATCAGCATGTCGGGTACTTTTACCAAGATTTGCTTTGACCATTATGAAATCATCGACATCCACCTCATCCCTGATTTGATCTTCAAGAGGCATAGTTGTCTCGATGACCATTTCACCCTTAGGATTCCTCTCAAAGTGTATTTGTTTCTTGGCCTTCTTCTTGGGTGCTTCCTGATATACATCATCAAATTTCAACTGATAAGAAGGCCTTCGCCTTGTCCTTCCCAAGGAGCTCTCAAGCCAAGATGTGGTATCTCTACTAACGTCCATGGGAGGAATAACTACAACATCGGTCTCTATCTCCTCGTCTTCCAAATCAATGTGAATTGGTGAAGGCCTAGGAGATGGTAAAGGGTCTTGTATCAAAGACACATGTGCTGTTTCTTCTTGCGGCATGGGCTCATGTTGAGGAACTTTTGTTTCTCCTGTATAACAATTCCTGTGAAATCCAACCTCTTCTTCGCATTCTTTGTAGACCTACTTCCCTTCACAACTTCTTTACCTTTTCCTTTTGTCTTTGACTGAGCTTTAGAAGGAGGCAATGGATGAACCCTTGGCGGCTCTGCTACTAGATTTGACTTCAGTCTTTTGAGTGTCAAGAAGGTCTTGCTGTAATCTACAACCTGACGAGTCCTTTCTTCTACTGTAATGCATTCTCTGTTGGCCTAGTTAACCTGTGAAAGAGGTTGTTGTTCAATCTGATTTCTAGTATAGGCTGGGAGAATTACATTCCCATCATCATCTGATAACCCTTCAATGTCCTCGGATAAACAATCTCTCATTTGATGAAGGGTTAGTCTACTATTGCTTCTCCCTCGCACCTCGTACTCATCTCTGCAGTTAGCCCAAAAGTCTTCTAGTGCGGGCACATGAGCGTAGTTTTGACCAAGTCGAGCTGCATAGACACCATGGGGATCATAAGATCGTCTCTCGCTGAAAGGCTTGAGACTAAGTTTATCTAACTCATTACCCATTATTTTAGCATCTGCGGATGATCTGCACCTGTAAATACCTAAAGCAAAAGGGAAGCTGAAGGTTGGTTTCTTTTTGTTTCGTAGGCGAGTGTGAACATCTGATACTTGTCTGAGAAATTCCATACACACGACTTCATCTGACGGATACCTTGGTAGCATAAGAGGAGCACCTGAATAGCCATAAATCCTTAGGTAAGTGAAAGTGGCAAACTGAATAAACCAATCCACCCATTCTGACATTGCTGCCCTGGCAATAGATGAAATGCGAACATGTAGTTCGTTGTCCAGGTCACACACCATATATATTAAGAATGCTTCATTCACTCTTTTATAATGATGTGATGCAGCGGTGAACTCCAACTGAGTATAGTAATTGTAGACATGTTGAACATTTAAAGAACCCTCCGTGTTTAACCCTTTGAATTTACCCTGAAAGGCAACCAAGTAGACTAGGTAGGAGATCATGCGGAATGCATGTCTATTGAAATATTCAGTTATTTGATGATGAAGGCAATCACTAATTAATATAGGCCAGTCATAGAACTCTGTCTTCTTCATGATATGAGGTATCACGTAGAACATCCAAGGCTGAAACTTCGTTGCATCCGCTTGACCAGTAATTCGATTGAGTAAGGTGATTATTATAGCAAATTCATTCTTGAACTCTCCTCTCCCGATGTTCTTTGGCAATGTACTGTGTTTTTCTTTCAGCCACTTGTGTGCAATCTTCTTGCTATACTTTTCTTGGTGCTCTTCCCATATCCTTTCACATTCTTCTATGTTGATGGTAACACTTCCAGGCCATGGTGGAATTGAGAAGCATTTCTCGATTATGTGTGGCTTTAAGCTGCATATGACTTCCATCTACTGAATTGCTTGTATCAAGCATTATAATCCTGCCACAAGGGATGGTAATACTTCCAGGCCATGGTGGAATTGAGAAGCATTTCTCGATCATGTGTGGCTTTAGGCTACATATGACTCTTCCATCTACTGATTGGATTTCCCTTGTGGCAGGATTATAATGCTTGATACAAGCAATTATGAATTTTAAACTCTGTACTGAGCAAGGTATGGATGCTGCTCCAAGAAGACCTGAATGGCCAACATGCTTGATGGTGGCGTTGCCTGCATCTTCCAAAGGACATAGATTAAATACAGGCTTGATATGGTGTAAGTCAGTTTCGGCTATTTCTATGAAATCATGGTATAGTGCTGATTTGGTCTTAAACTCTGTAGGAATGTACTCCATTTTGCAAAACTTGAAGATTGACTGTGAACACGCCTGGGTTCTAACAAGTTTTGCCTAACTTTCTAATTTTAGCTTGCTGATTTTTCTTCGTCAAACAAACGAAATTTTGGAATTTTTTCTGAAATATGGGTTTTGATTAGGATTTCGTTACAAGCCAACCCAGATTGTCCGTTTTTGAAAATTTGGAGTGAAGACTGAAAAAACAACAAACCCTAATTTTTCTCCGAAAAAAGTAGAAAAAGCTGGTATCTGGGTACTGTTCATGAGTATTTTCTGGATGAACCCAGTTAATTAGATGTTGAAAACCTTGACTTTTAACTGAAAAAACAACCACTTGAAGTTTCTCTGAAAAAGTTGTGATATGGGTTTTGTCCAGAAGAAGGTTTGGTATAGACCCAGAAGATTAGAAATGGAAGATTTTGGAGTTTTCTCTGACATGCAAAATAAAAAGCAACTGTTGCAACCTTGAGAAAATCTTTCAAAAATTTGTCCAGAAGATAGAACAAATATGAACCAGCTTGCTGAAAATTGAAAACAATAGTCTTCTTCAAAAATTTGATGTTTTGGATGAAGAAAAATATGAAAAAGCAAGCCTTCTTTGAGTGCTGATTTGAAAATTGATGAAAAACCAGCAAGTGTAGGTTCTTGGACCTTGAAAAATATAGGTTTGAAGTTGCTGCTCTGTTTCTCCTTGAAGACACCTGCAAGAAAATATGAAAAATAAAACATGGAGATGCCTTTAAATAAGTTTTAGCTTTGAGAAACAGCTCTCAAACCCTAATTCTTTGAAACCCTAAACTTAGCTCATGCAAATGGACTTAGGCGTTTTTCCCTTCTTTCAAAATTTTTACTGAGGCATGAGAAGTTGGGCGCCCTTTTTGAGGTGAGGCACCCAGTCTCTCCAGACTTAACCAATTTTTCATCATTTTCAACTTCTCTTCAATTTTCCTCCCTAGTTTGATCCTCTCTCCCGACTTCTAGATTGATCTGGTGGATGATCTGAACATTGCTTCACGGAGCCTGATCGAATCTGACGACATTGTTTTGGAGACGTCTTTTGAGAAAAACTTCATTTGACCCTTAAAATTGTCGGGTGCCTATCTCTACCAAGGGTGCCCATTTTCTCCAGTGTTAGCCATTTTTGATGATCTTCAAACTTTGCTTGTCTTCTGACCTTCAGATGAATTCATGATTCTGGGCATTGTACTAATCAAATTGACTGGCTGACAGATTCACTGGATTGCTAAGAAGATTCTGGAAGGGGTCTTCTGGATACCTCATCTTCGAAAACTGACTTTTGAGGGCTCTAAACCCTACGTACCCTTCTCCTTCAGGGGCGCCCATCTCTTCCAGAGATAGCTATTTTTATTGTTTTTTATTTTCAGGATTCAAAACACCTCTCCGTGACCTCTGTTTGATTTGGATTTGCTAGCGGCTGGGTGATCTGATGAGCTGATAGAGACATCTACTGCGAAGCTGGCAGGAAACTGAAGAGATTGAGCTTTCCTACAAACCTTAATTGTCAGATTAGGTCATTCAAATAGCTGGGTGCCCCGTGCCACCTAGGGTGCCCAAAGTTACCAGACTTAGAAAATTTTCATCTTTTCATAATTTGCATTTTCTCCTTCAGTTAAAACTCCTCCGTTTGATCTGATGTTCCGGATGATTGCGTGATCGGGCGATCGTGCTGATTGATTCACTGCAGAGCCGGGAGGATTCTGAGTAACATTGAACTAGAGGCAGAAACCCTAATTCTTACTTTTGATCTCTTGAAAAGTTGGGCGCCTTTCTCCTTCAGGGGCGCCCATGGCTGACAAACTTTAGCCATTTTTATGCAATTTTCAACTTCTACCTCGTTTTAACGTGCCTTCCTTGTCTTTGACTACCGGAACAAAAAATTTTTATAAGGCATGAAGGTTTGGGCGCCCAAACTGAGCAGGGGCGCTTGGATTCACCAGCCTTAGACAAAATTTTGCATTTTTCAAATTTTCAATCTTCCTCTCTACGTTCTTCGTTTTTCATGCACATTCCTCATTGACAGCTTCTGCTTGGTGCTCGAACGTCTAATTTTGACACCTGGCAGCTGACTGACCTCCATTGATGACCTTGGGTCTCCGAAAAAAGCTTATGAAAAAGCAGAATAGACCCAGTAGGGTAAAACTGATCTTTTTGTGATTCTGACTGCACCAGCCTGATGAGGAAGTATTTTGAGCCAATCATAATCAATCTTAACCCTAGAGGCCAAACTTTCAAGTATCCATTTCTTGAGAAACCCAAAAAAACCCAGAAAAAGTTTCTATTTTTAGAAAATTGCTAAAAATAGAAATTTTCCTAAAATTTAGGAATGAAAAACTGAAATCTGGGTATTGTTGGTTTGATCGTTTTGAGTCGACCCAGATTGCTTGATTTTGAAATTTCTAAGTTTTTGACCCTTATGCAAGACATGCAAACCCTAATTTTGACCTTTTTGACATATTTAACAGTATTTTGACTCATTTCTTCAAAATGCCTAAGTGTAGCGAAAATTTTAATTTGGGGTACAACAGGATCAAATTCTGATCACTTGGAGCAACAGTCTGATTTTGCTGAAAGTGAGGAAGAAAGGGATCCAGAAGAGGTTGAAGATGAGCAAGGAGGTGGGGACACATTTGCCTAACAAGGAAGTCGCCGATCAAGAAAACAAAACCCCATTCAAAGGGCTACGCAACAGGGACCTAACTCTGACGATATCCTGATGAAAACAACGATGATCAAAAAGTTTGCTATTGTTGAACTTTAGACTACTCTCCAAGATGATGCTGGTCAAAGATGCCATATTTCACGCTTTTTCGAGGCATGAGAAAAACGGATTACAAATTGATGGCATGAATACTGAAGCAGATAGACGACATAGATGTTGAACAAAACCCTTGCACGAGTTACAAAGCACATATTCCGAAAACACGAAATAAGTTTGAAACACAGATATTAAGGCACAAATCTTGAGATAAATCCAAACACGGATTTGAAAACATGGATCTTGAGAGTACGGAAAGCAGAGACTCAGAGAATTTGAACATGTATTTCAACGAAAAAAAATTTGCATGGCTTGAGTATAGATCGCACACATCTTGAGGATGATGGAAAAGAAAACACCGCCAATATGACTTCCGATCGAAGACTTGTAGATGGCGATAGGAGACTCATTGATGCAAAGTCACAACTAGGAGCTGATAGGAGACAGATAATAAAGGCCAAAAATATGCCGAGAAGAAAACGAGTTTATGGAAAAAAGAAGAAAACGCCCAAAAATATGCAATCACAAGTTCTGACAAAAACAAGCAGAATGAGGGCCGTCGCGAGCTAAAAACAGTAGAAAAATGGCATTCTGGTTGCAAACAAGGGGAATTGCACAAGATTATCAACTTGAAATCCATGATCTTCAGAGAAAACAAGCAGAAAATAGATGCCAAAGGAGGAATCGCGTCCAGAAAACGCGTCAAAAAACACACGATAAACACAGAAGATAGATCGCATGCAGAAGATTTCACGAATTGGGAGGTTGTGCGGGCAAAAGAAGAGAAAAATGCGCACAGAAAGCACGTTGCGCAGCCTGAAAAAAAAGGAAAAAAATGCCAGAAAACCTAACGATTTTCAGAGAAACGTGTTTTTTAGAAGGTTTAAAAACTCACAAACTGCACCAAAGAGTTGTGATTTGTGGGTAAGAAGAAAATCTCTGCTGGAAAATAACGGACGCGACTATGATTTTAGGAAAATCACGTGCAGAAAAAACATGTTTATTTTTGACGAAAAAGCTAGACACAAAATCGCGCACCAATAGAAGATTCGTCGTCAAGAAAGAAAATCGCAATTTTCAGAGGAATATGTCTGAAAACAAAAAAGAATCATGATTCCCTTAATCGAACCTCAAAAAATAAAATATTGTTCTCACCCGGTTTGATACCATGTTACATTTTGGAACAAAATAATATGCAAAAATTATTATTGAATGAGATAATTTACAATGATAGAGCTCAACTCTATTTAAAGAGGTTTACTGGAAGTTTCTATAATGAGCCTAGGAGTTTCACAAGGAAACTACAACAAATAAAGCTAAACAGATAGAAAGAAACTAAACTGAAGACGGAATTGCAAACTATCTAAAAGAAAACTAGATTGACCATTAAATAACTAGATATGATTTTAATAGAAATTGCAGATTTCAGTATTATTATTTCAGACTACAAGAGTTATGGTTTGGAGGCTACATTTGGCATCATTTGGACATATTTCAACCTAGGGTTTCTAGGGTTTCATATTTTCGCTAGCCGATTTGCATTGGAGAGGATTTGGTCATTGCTGAAGGCATTGTTTGGGAGATTTATTTCCAGATTTGCATTGGAGGAGTTGCTGGTCTGAAATTACTCAAAAAATCAGTCCATATCTAGCCCTTATCTTCCTCACATCATTGCTCTTATTGTCCAATATCACTTCATTGTAACCAAGTATGGTTGCATTAACAATAAAATTCATTTTTGTGTGAAAGTACAACTTGTATGGCTTGCTGTTGTACTCAGATCAGAACTTCATTGGGTCTGATATACTTTGTTTTTAAGGAGAAATAAAAAGCAATCTTTGTTACTTTCTATTGTGTTGCTTCATATAATTGTATGTTATAATTTTATGTCATTGCTCATCAAAACATAAAGAATAATTCACAAATAGACTTCCAAAAGCATCAACATTCTTAGAATATCAGGTTGCACGCAAAGCGTTTGACAAAATGTCAAACAACACAAACTGAAAAATTTAGGGTAGAATAAGCAAGGGTTCTATTGGTGTGCATTTTGAATACCCACCGAACACAAAATAAAATGCCCAAGGACACTTTATCCTCTCTTGAAAAGTGATTGCAAATACTTAAGAAGATGGTGCAATAACTCCAATGTTTCTTTGCTTAGGTCATGACATGTGGATAAGGCCAGTGGGCGTTGTGATCTGCTGGTAATCACAAGGGGGCTTATGTAGAAACCCCTATTCTCACTGTTTCTGAAACTGCTTGTTTTTTCTTGTTTTTTCTTGTTTTGAGTTTTTTTTTGTGTTTTTTGCATACAAAGATAAAATGCGATTTTTGAAAGAAATGATATAAAATTCTCAAATAAATACAATAAGGGAAATACTAACATAAATAGACTCAGGAAACGATTGCTATTGATTGTATTATTCTTCCTCAGCAATTAAAATATTAAACCCTAACATGCAGACCAAATCACAAAGCTGATTTGTGTTATTCAAAAACCTGGTTTGCTGATTGCAGCCGCCTGGAATGATGATGAAATGGCACGGCTACCAATAAAAAGTAACTTCTCCCTTTGTCAGATGCTGGTAAAAGACTCCAGTGGTATTTGCGCCTCAAATGGTGAAGTCAGAAGACCAAAGGGTGAGGCGTTTTGCCCAAGAGGAAAAGTACGACCTGTACTTGGAGGTACGACTCTAGCAGTAGCAGCAAAGTACGGCTCCCAGCAGCAATAAAGAAATCCGCATGCCTTTGATGAGGATGCCAGATGTGAATAAGATAGGCGCCCCTGAATATCTTTTTGTCTGTTGCTTTCCAGATTCAACTCTGAAGATCTGATCTCTGAATAAGTTCTGTAATAACTTCTGGATGAAGCTATCTCTCTGATAGGCAATAAATCAGCTGATATTTCATAGCCTCTGAACTGCAACACTGAAGATGGCTCGTTCTCCAATGCAAAACAGATAACTGAAACCCTTGCTTTCGTTCTCTGAAAGAATAGATGATCAAAGTCGATTTTCATAACATAATGATCTCCCTCACAATGGAAAACCCTTATATCCTCAAGAAGGTCGACTTTTCTCAAAAAGGCATCATTTAAATAAAAGTTGAATTCATCTTTTAATATTTCCATAGTTTGCATGCACTTTTAATTATAAAATTTAAATGAAAAGTGGCCCCTTCTTCATGTTGGTCGACCCCTTCCTTTAAGTCACTTAAGTTATAATTTTTAATTATATCATAACTTTTTAATTAATTAATATTTATTTTAGCAAACAAATATTAATATCTCTCTCAAAACAGGTCCAAATGACGAATCGTCTGAAGCCAGATGATAAGTGACTGAATCTGCACACGACCACAACATACTACTAAAAATAGCAGGGGTGCTCTGCTGAGTGTCTCCACTTACTAAAAATAGTAAGTCAAGCAAATGGTGTCCAAACAACCCCGAACGAAAGCCGACTGAAAGATTCTATCAACAGAAGCCAAGCCAAGCCTCAACCAGACCCTCTATCCACCCTATCAACCTACGAGGGTCGCATAATAGGCTAATCTCAAGCGCTGAGAGATGTCAATTGGAAGGGGACATTACAGTCCGCTCTTCCCGAAATTGCTTGTCCTCAAGCGATCTCAACTCCAGATGCTGCAGAATATCCTCACTCTCCCACGTAGCATCCTCTACTGGTAAATCTCTCCATTTCACCAAATATTCCCTGATAGTCCTCCTGCGCAACTGTCTCTCTTTGTACTCCAGGATCGACTCAGGTACGAAGATCAACTTTCCCTCATCATCTAAGGGAGGTAATACTGCCGAAGGCACCACACGATGTCCTAACGCCTTCTTGAGGCATGACACATGAAAAACGTTGTGGACCTTACTATCCGCCGGAAGCTCTAGCTCATAAGCCATCTCTCCAACACGCCTCAGAATCCTGAAAGGACCATAATACCGCAGCTTGAGCTTCTCCGAACCACTCTTCCTGAGAGTAGACTGACGGTAAGGCTGCAGCATGAGATACACCATGTCTCCCACCTCAAAAGACCTCTTTGTCCTCTTCTGATCTGCGTACTGCTTCTGTTGATTCTGTGCCTTAGCAATATTTTCCTTGAGGGCCCTCATAGTGTCCTGACTCTCCTGTAATAAGCCTCCACCACTTGACACTCTACTGTCACTCAGTAGCAAATCCAGAAAACTAGGCGCCTCATAACCATACAACGCCATGAAAGGGGACATCTGAATGGTCATGTGAAAAGTAGTATTGTAACAATACTCGCACAAATATATCCACTTGACCCACGCCTTTTGTTGCCCTGCAATGTAATTCTTGAGATAGCCTTCCACCCATTTGTTCATTATTTCCGTCTGACCATCGGTCTGCGGGTGGTAACTGGTGCTCGGTGTAAGCTCGGTCCCACAAAGTCTGAACACCTCCTGCCAGAAGTGACTCAGGAACCGACTATCCCTGTCGCTAACTATGCTCCGAGGCAACCCATGTAATCTGAAAACCTCACGGAAGAAGACCTCTGCTACCTATGTAGTTGTGTAAGTGGTGGTGATCGAAAAGAAGTGGGCATACTTCATCAGCCGATCCACAACTACATATATGCAATCACGTCCCTGGGCTTTGGGCAAGCCCGTAATAAAATCCATCGACAGACATTCCCACTTCCTATCAGGAATCGGAAGTGGCTGCAACAATCCTGCCGGATACGTGTTCTACTGCTTGTTCTGCTGACAAACAGGGCACTCACGCACATACTGAAGAACATCTGCCTTAAGACCCTTCCATGTAAACCTCTCCCGAATCTGCCTGTATGTTTTGAAGTACCCGGGATGCCCAGCTGTGTGTACATCATGAAAGGCTCGCATAATGGTGTTCTTCATCTCAGATCCTGGGATCAAGAAAATCCTATTCTTGTAAATGATCAAGTCATTCACAAGTGTGTACTTGGTGTCCACCATCGATCCCTCTACAATACCAGATACCCAAGTATCCTTGGCATACTCTGCCACAATCAAATGCCTCCAGTCCTCTGAAATATGTACCATAGAACTCAAATAAGGCCGGTGTGAGAGAGCGTCAACAACAACATTCTGGGTACCTTTGATATAGGTAATATCAAAGTCATATGCCTGTAACTTACTCACCCATTTCTGCTGACGGTCATTTAAGTCTCGCTGTCCCAGGAAATGCCTTAAGCTATTGTGATCAGTTTTGATACAAAACTTACTGCCCACGAGATATTGCCTAAATTTGGCCAAGGCGTGCATTATGGCCAGCATCTCCTTATCATAAATACTGTAGAGCCTCTATGGTCCTCTGAGTTTTCTGCTCTCATAAACAATCGGGTGCTTGTCCTGTATAAGCACCGCGCCAATGCCTTCACCAGAAGCATCGCACTGAAGCTCAAAAGGCTTCGTAAAATCTGGCAGTGCCAACACTGGACACGTAGTCATCAATTCCTTGAACCTCACAAAACACTCCTGTGGCTTAGGAGTCCAACAGAATGCACCTTTTTTCAACAAATCTGTCATAGGTGCTGCATGGCGTGAATAACCATTAACAAATCTGTGATAGAAACCACATAACCCAAGGAATCCTTGCAGCTGTGTAAGGTTCGTTGGAGTAGACCAATCTACGATAGCACGGATCTTCTCAGGATCCATCCGCACTCTCTCTGCACTGATGATATGGCCTAAGTATAACAACTCGGTCATCCCTAAATCACACTTGGACTCCTTGGCGTACAAGGACTCCTCCTCCAAAATGCTGAGTATGGTATCCAGATGAGCCAAATGCTCCTGCCAAGTTCTGCTGTAGATCAAAATATCATCAAAGAAGACAAGTACATATCTCCTCAGATGTGAGTGGAAGACCCTGTTCATGGTGGACTGAAATGTCGCTGGAGCATTGGTTAGCCCAAATGGCATCACCACAAACTCGAAGTGTCCACAATGACAACGGAAAGCAGTCTTCTCAACATCCTGCTCACGAACTCTAATCTGGTGATATCCCGATCTCAAATCTATCTTCGTGAAATAACAAGCACCATGGAGCTCGTCAATAAGCTCATCTATACGAGGTATGGGGTACCTGTTTTTGATGGTCCTCTTATTCAGGACTCTGTAATCGATGCACATACGAAGGGTACCATCTTTCTTCTTCACTAGGACAATTGAAGAAGCAAACGGTGATTTACTTGGCCGAATGTGACCCATAGCAAGCAGCTCCTTGATAGTCTTCTCTATCTCATCCTTAAGCCGCTTTGGATGCCTGTAAGGAGTAATCATGACGGGCTTAGCGCCCTCCTCAAGCTCTATGATGTGCTCAATACCCCTGTCTAGAGGTCTCCTCGGTGGAATGTCACGGAAAACCTTCTCATGCTTAACTCTCAACCGTTGAATGTCAGGATGATACTCGGTCTTATGCTGTCCCTCCTGTATAGGTGTCAAAGTGCACTCGGCAGCCCACTCAACCATGTCATGTCGCATGAGTCTCTCCATCCGTCGGAAGGAAATAGTCTTGACATTGCTGTCACGGATGACCTTCAGTATATGAGTTTTCCCATTCACCTCAAACCGTATCTCCATATGTTTGAGGCGAAGTGTTACTTCCTCAAGGGAATGAAGCCACTTCATGCCCAAAACTAAATCAATATCTCCCATATTTACTACATAGTAATCAGCCTTGAATTCATAATTGTTCAAGCACAAAGGAAGATCCTTGATCATACGATCACACTTGAGAGTGTAACCATCAACTACTTTAACCCGAATGCCCTCAAACTCCTCAGTTATGAGTCCTCGCTTCTCCACAAATCTAGCATCAATGAAATTGTGGGTGGCTCCTGTATCTAGAAGGGTGATAACCTTTTGACTAGCCAAGACTCCACGAAGTCTGAAAGATCCCTCCTGTTGAATGCTCGACAACCGTACCTCCTGGATTTGGAGCTCTGACTCTGCCTCTGCCTTAGGCTCTGAAGCCTCTGATTCTGACTCCTTAGAACTCTTCTGCTGTTCGGAATTCTCAGATTTCGAATCCTCATAATAAGCCCACATAACTCTATTGGCCTTACCCTTGGGCCACAAAGGACAATCATGGTTAGCGTCATAGGGACCCTTGTAGTAGAAGCAAAGCCTCTTCCTGCGCAAATCATTAAGAGTCTCACGATCCAAGGGTGTTGCTGATTTACCCTTTGAGTCACTCTTAAAATCAGATCTCTCCTTATTCTTATTAAATCCTTTATTGTCCCTAAATGAAGAAGTATTCTTGGAGTTGAATTTGCTGGATGGTGCTGCAAGTTCCATGCTGCGTGCTTTCTTCATAGCTTCTTGTAGTGAAGGGGGATCAAATGCCTTGATCCAAACTCTCAATGGTTCCAACAACCTCTCAACGAAGAGCACAACTAGACGCCTCTCTGATATGTTGGGAACCATCATGGACAATCTCTGGAAGTCTCCTATGTAGGCCTCCAAACTACCAACCTGTCTCAACTATGCCAGGTCTCTAAAGTAAGACTCAGGGTCTTTCTTGTCGAATCGTTCCACCAACCTATCTACGAACTCCTGGTAAGTGGTGATACGATTGTGCTAAAGTGTCACCATTCCATGATGCCACCAGTCGTAAGCTGCCCCCTCAAGATGTAAGTTAGCGTATCTGATAGCGTCCTCCTCTGCCATGGGACGCAATGTAAGGAAGGTATCTGGCTTACTGATCCAAGTCTGAGCTGTAACCTTACCGCTGCCATCAAACATAGCTAGTGTGAGCTTGTTTGTGGCGTGCTTCAGGGCACCATTTTGCTGCCTAGGCCTCCTATCCGGCCTGTTCCTATGATGCTTTCGCCTCTGTGTGATAAACCTGTCAAAGGTGATCCTCTCTCTGACCTCTGGGGTCAATAGCTCCCACTCGTCGTTCGCTGCCATAAGAATATCAACAAACACTGCCTCAGGCTCCTCATCTGCCAAAAACCCATCGGCCTCCTATCTCACAAAGGTCGGACAGGTCGGTCTATCTGCTATCCGTGACACAGTCCTGGGTATCCTCCGTGAACCTGCCTCACTCCTGTCTTCGTCATGGTGTGGTGATGGTCTCCTCGGTGTACCCATCCTCTGTATAACCAGGGTCAACTGCTGTAATACATCAGCTACCTGTTGCTGACCTGTCCGTAAATCTCTCAGAGTCTGTCTAACCTCTGCATCTTCCTCTCGAGGATCTCGAGGAATCTCCGTTCTGTCACCCATGCCTGTATCTTGTACAAACGCTCCAGAAGAAGAACCAGACTGAACACCAATCAAACCTGTAGCTGTCTTACCTGTTGGAATAAGTGGTGGTTGCCAAGTTTTTATGTTTTCCCTCTGATAATATCTCTTCTCTCTCTCACTCTAGTGCATGAACAAAACGGTTTTCAAACCCCACAAGGATGGCAAGAAACCGCTCTGATACCACTGTAGAAACCCCTATTCTCATTGTTTCTGAAACTGCTTGTTTTTGCTTGTTTTTAAGTGTTTTGAGTTTTTTTGTGTTTTTTGCATACAAAGATAAAATGCGGTTTTTGAAAGAAATGATATAAAATTCTCAAATAAATACAATAAGGGAAATACTAACATAAATAGACTCAGGAAACGATTGCTATTGATTGTATTATTCTTCCTCAGCAATTACAATACTAAACCCTAATATGCAGACCAAATCACAAAGCTGATTTGTGTTATTCAAAAACCTGGTTTGCTGATTGCAGCCGCCTGGAATGATGATGAAATGGCATGGCTACCAATAAAAAGTAACTTCTCCCTCTGTCAGATGCTGGCAAAAGACTCCAGTGGTATTTGTGCCCCAAATGGTGAAGTCAGAAGACCAAAGGGTGAGGCGTTTTGCCCAAGAGGAAAAGTACGGCCTATACTTGGAGGTACGGCCCTAGTAGCAGCAGCAAAGTACGGCTCCCAGCAGCAATAAAGAAATCCGCACGCCTTTGATGAGGATGCCAGATGTGAATAAGATAGGCGCCCTTGAATATCTTTTTGTCTGTTGCTTTCCAGATTCAACTCTGAAGATCTGATCTCTGAATAAGTTCTGTAATAACTTTTGGATGAAGCTATCTCTCTGACAGGCAATAAATCAGCTGATATTTCACAACCTCTGAACTGCAACACTGAAGATGGCTCGTTCTCCAATGCAAAACAAATAGCTGAAACCCTTGGCTCCGTTTTCTGAAAGAATAGATGATCAAAGTCGATTTTCTTAACATAATGATCTCCCTCACAATGGAAAACCCTTATATCTTCAAGAAGGTCGACTTTTCTCAAAAAGGCATCATTTAAATAAAAGTTGAATTCATCTTTTAATATTTCCATAGTTTGCATGCACTTTTAATTATAAAATATAATTGAAAAGTGGCCCCTTCTTCATGTTGGTCGACCCCTTCCTTTAAGTCACTTAAGTTATAATATTTAATTATATTATAACTTTTTAATTAATTAATATTTATTTTAGCAAACAAATATTAATATCTCTCTCATATCAGGTCCAAATGATGAACCGTCTGAAGCCAGATGATAAGTGACTGAATCCGCACACGACCACAACATACTACTAAAAATAGCAGGGGTGCTTTGTTTAGTGTCTCCACTTACTAAAAATAGTAAGTCAAGCAAATGGTGTCCGAACAACCTTGAACAAAAGCCAACTGAAAGATTCTGTCAACAGAAGCCAAGCCAAGCCTCAACCAGACCCTCTATCCACCCTATCAGCCTACGAGGGTCGCATAATAGGCTAATCTCAAGCGCTGAGAGATGTCAATTGGAAGGGGACATTACAACTTATGTTAAATTTGTTTGCAAGTTGAGGACTTAGACAGTTTTATCATTGAAGGCTCTTTCCATCGGATACTTTAGCAAGAGAGGACAGTGACTAGATAAAATTGGAATAACCGCACTTTGTTTCGCCTCCTTTAGGACAACTAATGCAAAGCGGGTGCAATCTTCGATGGAGGTGATAATGATTTTTAATGTTTGAATTAACAATCATCCAAACGGAAGTTAAGCATCCACAACTTAATAGCTCAGGCTAACTTTACACATTGAATACAAATCCTCCATTCAACAAAAGTATGAGCTTAGTCTCATCCACTGTTGCTATCAAATCTATCACTCACTAACAAACATATAAATGAAATACTAGTTTCACTCTACTCTAAATGTTGGAGGAGATGTAAACCTTGCACACTATTTGAAAACAAAAGTGGTTCTAAGCAAATCATGCACTAGAGCTTTTATTAACGGAAATAGTCTTATCGCAACAATCTCATACTACTCACTTCACCAATTGAAAATGAGAGCATGCAAGTTTATATAGAGTTCCAAAAAATGAATAAATGGCCCATATTAAAAATGAGCCGATGGCCAAGATTGAAACAAATAAAACCTAATTAGGGTTTGCCAAAATAACATGAGTGAACTCAGAGTTGGCAAGGTGAGTTGGCGCTTGGAGCTATTTTCGGGGAATTCCATCCCTATCCTCCCGCGTTGCCATGTGTTCAATGAATCTAGACACGATTGAGGCAACCTCTTCCATAGTGACCTGCGGTAGCATTCCGATCCTGAACTCCAGTCCGTACATACCTTCGGCGCACCTGACAAAGATGTCCTCCCATTCTGGCTCATCCTTCACAAAAGATTCCCGGATGTCTAGGAAGTTCGCCATTTTAGCCAGTTCTGCTTCAAGATAGGCCCAGTGATGGAGAAGAATTCTTCTCGCACCTTCTTCTTCAAAGCCTCCAACTGCAAGTCGTTCTCCCGAATGACCTCTTTGTCCAGGATGTCGGCGACCATATTGAGGATCTTGGTCTGGACTTCTCTAATCTGCTCTTCTTCTTTAAGCCCATTAGCCTTTACCCTTTCCAAGACCTCACCTCATGCTGTCAAAGCCCAATACCAGGTGTGGAAATCGTAAGCTGCACCTACTGCAATGACGCCTCCATCTATCAATTCTTGCTTTGGAATCCTTTTCAGAATCCTAAGGCAAGGAATTATCCTTTCTTGTACATCCGGAAGGCCATTCCACATTTCTGCCATGGTTGCCAGTCTAGAGAGCAAAGAAGTGGCCTGACCATAGACCAAGGTCAACCTCTCCATGAACGCGTCAGTTTCTGTGCCTTTGACCACTATCCACTCTTTAGCCTCTCTAGCCATGATCCTGTCTTCTTCCATACCCTTTGCTGCCTCTGTGAAGAGTTTGGGAGAAGAGGAGCTCTTGTGTCATCTTGATCAAGTGGCTTGATCAGATGCTGGATATACTCTTTCAAGTGCTCGATCTCCTGCTGGCATTCTTTCCTCTTTGTCACCTCCTTCGCTAGCCTTGACTTGATAGTGGACACTGAATTGTCCAAATCTTCAACTTCCTGGCCCTTTGTAGTTGGACCCAAGTCGATAGTAGTGATAGCGTACTCATGTGGGGCTATGTCCTCCTGTGGCTTGTCCATTGTCGGCATTGTAATCTGCACGATTCGGTTGCCATCCTCATCCCTCTGTATGCTCGAGAACTTTTTGGCCGGCTTCTTGACTAAAGTTTGTGTAAGTCTGGCCAAGAAATCTGTCGCATCATCCTCTTCCTGCTCTTCCATTGGCACTTGTATTTTCATCCTTTCTGTTAGCCAGTCCGGGATTGTGAGCTGTTCCACTATATCTTCTTCCGGCATACCTTCTCTGTCGGGAACGTCCAAAATTCCTCGAAGGGCTGAAATCATTCCCTCCTGAAAGTCATCATTTTGAACGCTTATATCATCATCAGACCGCAGTATTTCTGTGCCTGTGGGAGACGGTGGTTCATCATCGTCCGACTGAGGTTCCATATTGTCTTCGGGAATCGGAGAAGGATCCCTAATGTCGGCCAATGAAGCATCAACGGTAGCTAGGATCTGCTCGATATTTCTAGATGCGGCGGAGCGTGAAGCCTCTACTCTTGTCTGCTTCTGAGCCGGCTCCTTGCCTGCAACTATCTCATTCCTTTTCCTGGAAGTAGTGGCCTCTATCATGTCTACACCCTGAGACGCCTCCGCATTAGAAGAATAGGACTCCATTTCGCTCAACATATCATAAGTCAGCGTTACCTTCATCTGCCTTAGTTCCTGGATTTGCTGGTCAACCCACCATTGTGTGTACTTGACGATTGGTCTCATCAAGGTGTTCAGGTCGGCATGTTCGGGTTCTAACCATCTGACCGCAGGCAAGGGCAAGCTCTCATCGAAGCACAGTTGTAACTGCCTTCCATCCTCCTCCAGCTGATCGGGTACTCGGCAAAGCTCGGTCGTCCAGATCAAGTTAACAGGCAGTCTGGACCACATTCTCCGTCTGACTTCAAACTCATACGCAGCGTTTGCCCAGAAGTCCTCTAATTCGACCCTGTGCCTATACCTTCTCCCATCCACAGTCTTAATATGATGATGTGGGTCAAAGTTGTTCCTGGACTGATAAGTGGCGAAGGGGTAATGTTGTATTTCAAGCCTAGCACTCTCAGCTGCCTGTGTTGATGGACACGTCTCCAACATGTTCCCTATAAAGAAGGGAAAAGTGACTGCTGCTTTCTGCTTCGTCCTCTGGAAGCTCTGGTATTCCTCCAACTGTCTCAACACTTCAAGCAAGACCATGTTGTCCGTAGGAAAGATAGGCAGTCGGTATGGATTCCCAGTGAATCCTTGAATTCTGATATGTGTACCTCGGATACTGGATGAACCATGATCTGTATTTGCCTATCAAACTTTTGGCCTCATGAGTCAGTCGTTGGTGTGTGCCCCCTTGAATTATCCTCGTTATGTACATGAGGAAGGCATCGCGAGCGCGTCTGAAGTGGGTCTTCTCACTCAACTCCAGCTGTGGATAGCAGTCGTAAGACATCAACTCATTTTCACCGTTGCCAACTGTGCCTTTGCAGATCAAGCCCGCATATCGGTACGTCCTAGCCAACATGTAGATGACATAGGAACTCATATAGAAAGTCTTGGTCTTCTCCAGGTTAACTAACTGCTCATAGAGAGTGTTGCTTATCATGTGTGACCAGTTGAACATTTTGACCCCTTCTGTGATATCCTCAATAAAATAATACATCTAGGTCTCGAAGGGTGCTCCCAAAGGGTTGCCAACTATCCTGTTCAGTAGGACAATAATATCCCCGTAATCTTCCTTGAAGTCTGTGCGTAACAGCTTCTTCAACATCTTTTTGGTTGACGCTCTCGGTTTGTCCAGCCATGACTTATTAATGTTGGTGGCACAGAGGTCAAGTTTTTCATCATACAGCCTCCTTGCGTCCTCCTTGGTTTTGTAGACGGTCTTGGGATATGTAGGGATGCCAAAAGCCTCCTATATGGCCAACTCTCCTAGATGAGCCAGTATCCTCCCATCGGGTGCAACAATCCGCCTTTCTTCAACGTCATAGTGGCGGGCGCATTCTACCATCAACTCACACACTCAATCACAGGTGGGAATCCGGTAGCCTGAGCAATCCCGTTTCTCATCATTCTTCTGGCGATATGTGTTGATAGGAATCCGTCATGCCCGTACATCCTTTGCTTGAATTCCTTGAGGTCTATGTGCCCAAGGTTGGTGTCCGTAATATTTTTCCATTTTGACTTTATCTTGGACTTCGGCTGTGACCCTTTGCTGGCAAACTTCATGAGCGCTTGTCTGGACGGCTCTCCTTGGTTGGTCATCCACCTGCAAGTATAAAATACTTAACATTAATACGAGACCTTTAAAAACTCTAGTTATTTTTGGGTGTTTACTTTCGTAAAATCGCACTTTCAGCTTGTTTAAAGTAAAATTTATGTGAAAAAGCAAGCTGAAAGTAAATAAATTCGCCAAGCATTGAATAAATCTCGTGCTGGAATGAAAGTAGAAGTTAGAAAAGAGTAGGAAAGTGTTGCCAACGAATTTCCAAACCTCCGAGATTGTCCTCTGGCTGCAAATGAATTAAAATTTCTGAAAATTTGACAAAAAAAGCGCCAATCTGCTGAGAAGTGCGATTTTCAGCAAAGAAGTAATTTATATCTTTCCAAAAATCACGTATTTCGACACAAAATTACTTCTTCCACTCGCGAAGCAACGTTATTCTCACTATCCTTTCCTTCAAAAATTATTCCTTGCAGATTCGAGAGAGATAACTTATTCTCAATCAAAATTGTGAAAAATAAGTTGCTAAAACTCATTTGATGGTGATTTTCTAAAGGAATTGCTTTCTTTTTCTTGAGTTTCTTTCAATTTTAGAAATGTTTTCTCCTCTCCGATTAGCAAGTTTCTAATTTTTCTCGTAGTCGTTGAGGTGAGTTTCTAATTTTCCCATGGCGCCACCTTTGTCTGAGATCTTCAGATTTCTTTTAAAATTTGCCTAAGTGTTGGAAAAATATCGCAAGATATTAAATTAATTTTTAAAATTAATTTTCCAACATGTTTAATCCCTGAATCATGGCAAATTTTAATTTTACCTAAGGCGAAATGATTTAATCTTCCAAATAATCTCCAGATTTTGAATATTTTAATTAAAATTCCTGAATTGTTGGGAAATAATTAAAATATTAAACATTAAAACTTCAACCCGTTTAAAATTGATATATGGCCAAATTTGTTTGTTCGTGGCCAAATATTTTATTTTCCAATTGTCTGCCTAGCCAAAATATGCTCAATAATTTGCCTGCCAATTTTCAACTCTCCGAGCGGACTTTTGGCTCCTCTGGACGTTCACACTTAGCCAAAAACTTCATTTTCTCTCTCCTTCTGGGTTGGGTGGACTTGGAGATTTCTTTGCCATTTTGCCATTTTCATTCATGCCTTAGGAATTTATTCAAGCTGAGAGGGCCGAACTTCACACTTGCCTTGCTAGACATTCCTTGTTCTGTGCTCTAGGATTTTATTCCGTTACGCCGAGGAGTGATTTTCGTGCCAGCTTAATCTCTTCTCTCTCTAGGTATTTTCCATTTTCCATGCCTTAAGAAATTTTTTATTTTCCTAAGTTGGGCGAATTTCTTCACACTTCTTTGTCAATGGTGCATTTTATCCTTGCCTTGTCTAAGGGCGGACTTGGCACTTGTTCATTCCACTTACCCTTCTCTCTATGGCGGACTTGGGCTTCTTCCTTGCCATGGGCGCACTTTGGTCTTGCCTTGTCCAAGGGTGGACTTGGAGAGTCTCCTTGGCATGGCGTACTTTACCTCTTCTTCTACCTTGGGCGGACTTCACCCCTTGTCTTGCCAGTCACTTGGCTTGGGCGGACTTTGGAGGCTTGCTTCCATTGAATTTTGGGGTGGACTTTGACCTTGCTTTGCCAGGGGCGGACTTCACCCTTCCTCAAGCCATGGGCGGACTTGGCCTCTTCTCTCGCCGTCCATCCTTCCTTCCTAGGGCGGACTTGACCCTTTGTCTTGCCACTTTCTTCCAGGGCGGACTTGGTGCTTCCTCAAGCCATGGGCGGACTTGGAGGCCTCTTGTGCCATGGCGGACTTCAGCCTTGGCTCGCCATTGCCTGTCTTTGGCATGCCAAAGGCAAGGGCGGACTTCATGCTTGGCTTGCCATTCCTTCTCATGGGTGCACTTTGCCAAACTTAGCCATTTTTGCAAACTTTTCACCATTCACCTTGATTTTCACGATGACTTCTAGAGGCGGATGACTTTATGCTCAGTGGGATCCAAAAATAGAAACTTTCTAAAAATAGAAAAAGCAAAAAGCATCCCTAAAAAATAGGAACCCAAAATGGCCTAAAAATGCCAAAAATCAAAAAAACAAAAAGCAAAAAAGCAGAATCCCTAAAAAATAGGAAGTGTTAGAAATGACCAAAAGCACAGGCGATCCTCATCTTTCGGACCTTCTAAGCCCTTCCATGACGTTTAGGCATACAAACGGGTTCAAACTCTTAACTTGGCCGGACTGACTCTCAAAAGTTTATCTAAATTCTGAACTCTAAACGGGCGACCCAGAGGGTGAAACCAAAACTTGGGGGTGCCCATTTGCAATGGAGCGATGTGTGAAACAGGTCACAACAGGTTCTTACAGATTTTGTTAGAAAAATATTGATAATGTTAATGGGATATAGTGAAACTGCACCCAGTTCAAGCTTTGTACCAACACCAAGTTTGAATGTTGTCTTACCACAAATGGACAACTTCGATGGCAACTCTGCAACGGGATACTTTGAAAGTGAACCCGTTATTGAAGAAGAAGAAGAAGATCCCCGTCAGTACTCTTTGGTAGTGAATCTTGAAAAATTTACAACACCTGTGTTTACACGAGCTCAACACCTGAAAGGATAGAAAGAAGAAGAAGAAGATCCCCGTCAGTACTCTCTTGCAGTGAATCTTGAAAAATTTACAACACCTGTGTTTACACGAGCTCAACACCTGAAAGGATAGAAAGAAGAAGAAGAAGAAGAAGAAGAAGAAGAGAGACTGAAAGCATAGAAAGAAAAAGAAAAAGTAGCTTTTGCTTCTAATCCCAGGCCTTCTCAGGAGAATGTGAAAGCAATTGCTCAAGATTCGTCTTCAGCAAATTTTGATATTGTGGACTCCCTGATGAAGAATAAGGTGCAAATTTCTCAGTTGGAATATCTCCAAGATGAATTAGAACAGTTGGATAGACTTCTTAAGGTTGTGAAGAAGAAAGGCCCTGTCATACAACCGACATTGCTCAAATCATCCATTCCGGAAAAAGACAAGCCTAAACCCTTTTATATCTCTTTGTATATAGGGGGTTTCAAATTGAGCAATTGTATCATTGATTCAGGAGTCTCGGACAACATCATGCCTCTACAAGTAATGAATGCTTTAGCACTTTTGTGCACCAAGACAAAAGACATGTTATTCACTAGAGTCTAAGTCGGTGCCTTTAGTCGGACAGTTGAAAGATGCCCAAGTGAGGTTTTTGGATTGTCTCGAGAAAAAGATAACGATGACCATCTTGGTAGCTGACATTCCAGCTAGCTTCGAGATGCTATTGAGTAGAAGCTTTTGCAAAGATCTCAGAGGAGAGATACAAATGGATTGGTCTTTTGCAACTATTCCACTAAAGAATGGTTCTTTTAAGCTGGAGCTAGAGCCTAAGTCTTGATTTGCGGTGGTGAAGTCTCAAGATCCTCAAGCCCAAATTCTATATCAAGAAAGAAGACTTGGTACTTATGCTATGCTAACTGAAATAACTGAAGAATGTCAAGAGGTTGTGAGTGCCGTAGATAAAACAATAGATGACTCGAAGATGTGGACTATGCAGTTCGATGGGAGTTGCTCAACAGTTGGTTTAGGAGTAGGAGTTGTGATAATTTCTCCTGAAGGACGGTTGTATCATTTGCATACTGCTTACAATTTGACTGCACAAACAATACAATGGAATACGAGGCGCTTTTACTAGGTCTCAAGAATGCAAAAGATATGGGTATAAAACAACTTAGAGTTGAAGGTGATGCAGAGCTGGTTGTGAAGCAGGTCAGAGATCAATTTCGAGTAAGAGTTGATTGCCTTCGACATTATAGAAACAGGGTGTGGAATGCAATAGACTGGTTCAAAGCATTTGATATCCAATACATTCCACGTCTAGACAATAGCAAAGTAGATGCCCTTGTGGTATCAGCTTCGCTTTTTATGCCACATTCTGATTTTCGTCAGAATGCATTTGCTATTGAGCTTATATATAGGCCGGCTGTCCTTGACAACTATGATAATTGGTAGGTCTTCGATGATGATGACCACATTAAGGAGTTTCTTGTTATGGGAAATAATTTCAAAGAATTGTTCTTTGAGGGAAGCTCATCTTCTTTTAGAGAATCACTAACAAAGATTTCCGATGTGCTAGAAGTTGTAGAAGATGCGGAAAACACAGAGGAAGCAGATACAAGCATTATCCAGTTGAAGGGTAATAAGATTCCCAAGGGCTTGGTATCCTGTGAGAATATATTTGACACTAGTACGTTCAAGATCAGAAGAACTTGAGAGATAAGACTTCTGCGTAGCATCATCAAGTAAATATTGGAACTGAAGACAAGCCTTAGCTTGTTAATTTGGGCAAATGTTGCACTGCAGAGGAGAGTGAAAAGTTCATATCTCTATTCAAACAATACCATGATGTTTTTGCCTGGTCCCATGAAGACCTGAAAGTTTTCACACCAAGAGAATTGTCTCATACAATTCCTCTTAAACCTAAAGCAAAGCTTTTTAGGCAAAAACAAAGACACTACAATCTGTGAATTCAAGATACTATTTATGCGGAAATTTAGAAAATGGTGGATGCCAAAATTATTTTCCCTATTCATCATTTAACCTCGGTGTCTTAACATAGTTCCAGTACGTAAAAGTAATGGAGAAATCAGAATTTGTGTAGATTTCAGGAACTTGAATCAATCATCTCTCAAGGATAATTATCCATTGCCGATCATGGAGCACACCTTGCAAATGGTTATCAGTTCAAAGATGCTATCTTTACTAGATGGTTTTTCTGGATAGAATCAAATTGCAGTGGCCGAACAAAACCAATTCAAGACGGCGTTCACTACCTCGTGGGGTACGTTTGCTTATGAACGGTTGCCCTTTGGCCTCATAAATGCTGGTGCTACATTTCAAAGAGCCATGGATTTGGCATTCAGAGACTTGAGGAATAAAGTAATTGTTGTCTATCTTGACGACCTCACTGTTTTCTCAAAGATACGGGGAGATCATTTTTCACACTTAGGGAAAGTGTTTGAGAGATACAAATACCATAAAATTTCATTAAATCCTAAGAAGTCCATCTTTGTGGTGATGGACAGCAAGCTGCTTGGCCACATTGTCTCCAAGGAGGGAACTCGAATTGATCCTAGTCGGGTTAAGTCTATCAGAAACTTGTCTCTTCCAACAAGCAAAACTGGTGTACATTCCTTCTTATGTAAAGTCAATTTCATACGAAGGTTAGTGTCGGACTTCTCGGAGTTAACAAAAGATATTGCTGCTATGATGAAGAAGTCCATTTTCAAGTGGACAGAAGAAGGCAAGAAGGCATTCACCTTAATAAAAGAAGCTATCAGCCAAGCACTAGTGCTGGTCTGTCCCGATTTTCATAAGGATTTTATCGTTTACTGTTACGTATTAGAGCACAATTTGTCTACCATACTAACATAGAAGTTGTAATGTCCCCATTTCAAACATGCACTCTTCTGTGTCTGATAGCCTATTTTCGAAAGCCCGTAGGTTAGTCAGAAGCTGAAATTAGGGTTTCCACTTTTCTAGGAGCTTTTGAAGACCCGCATTTGAGATTTCCTGACGCATGTCTGCTGGAGCTTTCTGGGTTTTTGGAGAGTTTCGGGATGTGGTAACATGCATGACGAGATAATAACTTGCATTTTTTGTTGTTTTGGAGGATTGCATGTTTGTGTTTTGCAGTTTGGATTCTAGATTCCTTTTGGGTTTTCAGAGAGCTTCGTAGTGGTGTGACATGCAATTGCAACAGAGGACTTTTTCGGACTTGTTATTTTTAGTAAATACGATGACTCCTCGGATTGTGGTTAAAATGAGTTTGGAACAACTTACTATTTTTAGCAGTATGCTATTTTTAGTAAGTTCTATTTTTAGCAGTGCTATTTTTAGCAAGTTTTTTGCAGTTCAGTTCAATGGCTATATCTGGCAGGTTAGTTTGAGCAGTTTGGCCACCAACACCCTTGGTGCTATTTTTGACAGTGTTTCAGCAACTTGGTATTATCAATTATGGCTATTTCTGGTAGGGTAGTATTTTCAATTTGGTCTCCAGCTTTTGAGGTATTTAATTTGTCAAGTTAAATATTTTAAGAGGTAATGTTTAAGTGGAAAATATCTTCTATGCTAATATGGATGACTTTATAGGGGAAATATTTAAGTTGTCAATATTTTATTAAGTGAAATTTTAATAAGGCTTGATAGACGCCTAGCTTGGAGGGATAAGTGATTTTAATTAAAAAGGCAATTTTTTTATCATATTTCACTTTATTATTTTGGATGCCATATTGAGGAGATAAATACATTTTATAATGTATTTTGCATTTGATAATATGGGACGCCGAAGATAATGTTTTATTTGCAATTTAAATAAAGTCATTTTTTCCTTATGTTGGACACCAAGTCAAGGATGGAGATTAAAGGAAATTGAAGTGCATATTATTGAAGATGAAATGCAAATGCAATTTGGATGCCCAAATGTGAGGGAAATGAAATTGAATTTGAGGAGGAAAGGCTATAAATAAGAGTGTTGGGCTCTTTGTTTCAGATCCATTGTTGCGTAATATATTGTTATGTTGCTGAAATGTTTTCAGAGTTTGCTTCAAGGGATGCATACTTCCTAGTTCTTCTTCCGATCTTCGTCCTTGGGAGATAGCACCTAGCTGGATCCACTGAAGACTGTGCTTCACTCAGGAGTGCAGATTGAGCACCATTGATATTAGTTTCTGAAGTTCTTTTGATGATTTTCTCAGTTTTACAGGATGCTGGTTTGGTAGTGCTGAAAGTGACTTTCGATTATAAGTCATTGTACGATTTTTGTTTGCTTCTGGGTAGTGACTCATTCTCTTCCTAGGCCCTAGGCTCCCGTTTTTGAAAGGTTTGGGAATTTTTGATGGAGTCTATCCTTTTATCTTGCAAAGTCGCCTTGCTTCCAGGTCGTACCATGCCTGGCAATGCTTTGGAATTTGTGCATTAAATATTGGGAAGTGTTTGTTGCAGTTTTTGTGCCTAGTTTGGGTCGCCATCCATCCTTGAGTCATTTGCATTTGATTTCATGAGTTTTGGGTGAGTTAGGAGTGTTTTGGTGTGTCTTCTATTTGCTGGTTTGCTATATCAAATTGTAGTAGTTGGAGTTTAGAGCTTGTTTTTCATGATTGGAAGTCTCTTGGAGTTTGGAAAAACATTTGATATCATTTGTAGCTACTTGGGCATCTCTAATACTTGGCTATTGCAGGTTTTACTTCACTTTGTAAAGTTGTTTCAGTAGTACTGATCAACCCTTTAACATTTTTTCATATTTCTACTGTAATCCACACTTTTAGTGGAAGAAGGTTGGCCTTGCCACCTTATTTACTTTTCTTGCATAATCATTTCATTCCCACCTTTGGTGGAAGAGATTAGCCTCGCCGTGTTTACTTTCTATATTGCCCACTGAACAAGCAGAAGGGGTCGACAAGCCACCCATTACTTTACTTTCCATGTACTTGCATTCTTCATCATGATGACCGGCTGAGCCATCAAATCACTCCTGTTGAATAAGTGGTCGCGTTGCATTGTAATTTTCCAGCATCTCAATTTACAAGCTAACGATCCCCGATGCCATATGCTCACACCTCGCCCGTCATTGGGATCTTGGTGTACATTCTTAGTGTAGGGTTATATTCCAGTGTTGGTTTATGATTTTGGCTAAGGCTAATGGGTGCCTTTGTTGAAATGTTGTTACAAAAAATTGAAAAAAGTATAAGGGGGTCATTACAGTGGTATCAAAGCCAAGATCCTACCATCCTGTGGAAATGTTAAGAGTTCAGTTGTCAGATGAGTGACAGAGATCTTCGGTACTATCCCAAAAGTCATAACCGATTCTAGTTCAGCTCCTCGTGGTTTCCAAAACTTGGCACAACTCCTTTAAGTTTTGAGAAACCGAGTTTGTTAGATTAAGTCATGGCTATTGATGAAGAGATGGATTTGGCATAGATACTTTATATGGCAGGAAAAAGACTCGAAAAAGAATTTCAGTCAAAGGATGATGAAGTGAACACACTTCATTTGCTAGAACAATGTTTGAGTTAGGTGAAGCAATCACCCTCTGAGAAAATGGAGTTGGCATTAGCATCTGCAGTGATCTCTTTGAATCAACCCTATTGGATAAGGAATCCTGATGAAGAAACCAAGCTGCTGGTTGCTTCTTGCTTAATGGAAGTGATAAGAATTGCGGTACCCCAGTTGCCCTATGGAGAAGAAACCATGAAGATCATTTTAAATATGATAGTAGAGAGTTTTCAAGATTTGGATGAAACTGGAAGTAAATTGTTTTCAAGAAGGGTTGTTATATGAAAGACATTTTCAGAAGTTAGAGCTTGCATCCTTTTGGTAGAATTGGAGATGCAAAATCAGATTTACCATTTGTTTTATTATCTCTTCACCTCAACTTGGAGTGAGCAAGAAGAGGGGGTGCTTGCAGCTGTCATGAATGTTCTAATTCTTACCATCAAAGAAGCTGATAATCTCCCAAAAAGCGTCCAATCTCTTCTCATGGATGCTTATGAATGTGAAGAAAAGGATTCTCCCATGGGTGCTATGCTGATCAAGGAATTTTTTAATAAATGTGAGGAGAAATTGAAGCCTCTTTTGAAGAAGGTAGAGCAAGATGAAGAAAATATTAGTGGTCTTGGAGACGAATCCAATAAGTTCATGCAAGGTCATGTTGAAGATCTGGTGTTGAAGGGTTTGCCTCTTGCTATTGTCTCAACTCCCCAAGAAGTTCTACATGAAGAAATTAGAGACATACTTTCTTATGATGGTTCCATAGAAGATAATGATGGTGAAGTTTTCAAAACAGCAAGAATTGAAGATTCTTCACTTCATTTCGGTGGTGACATTTTTTGTCTTGGGTTTGATTAGCAAATCAACCCATTGGAAATAATTGTTTTTGAAGATATCAGCTTAAGTGATTCGGGAGCTGATGTATTCAAGGAGTCAACACTTCAAGAGGAGCATGATAAGCATTTTCCTATTGACCTTCTCAATCAACCCATCAGCATTCGGGATCGGGGTGTGTTGACATCAAGATATGACAAAGAACCTGTGTGGGATAAGTTTCCCTTTTGATCTTGATGAAGACCAAAATTCTGATTGCATTGCAAGCTACGAGGTGGTCATTGAAAGAGAAGTTGTTTTTGATGAAGAAGGTTGCTTGGCAAAGCTCCACAATGATCCCTTTGAGTTGGTTGCAGCCACTAAGGAGGAGTTTGTTGCTACCGAAACTTTCAGAACAACGTTCACAGATTCTTCGTTCGAGTTGTGGGCTGCCATAGCCTTTGATCAAGGAGACAATGAGGAAGAAGAAGAGCTTGAAGACTTTATGGCTCTTGAAGAGGAAAAATTTGAAGAGGTTTTCGAACACAAGTATGATTTTCCCATTCAAGAAGCTGATTGCAAACATAGGGTCGAAGAAAATGAGGAGTATGATCCTCTCCATGACATTGAGCATTCTCCACTAGTTGGTGGCGAAATACAAGAATGTTGGGGCAGCAATGAGGGCAACAAAGGCAAGAAACAAAGTTTTGATTTTGAAAAGCAGCCTATTAGTAGTCCACGAACTTTGCATATTTTTGAGAGGGAAGATCAATTCATGGAGTCCTTTGAAAGGGAAGTGCAAGTTCTATCTAGGATTGACTGCACACACAGTTTGGTTGAAGATATTTACTGGAAGGCTCAACTTGAAGAGAGACGAAGAGGAGTTAAGGATGAAGTTGCTCTTCGCAACTTGCAACTTATCAGAGACTCTTTGGAGACATTGAAGTCAGAGTACGTGCACTTGATTGAAGATCGAGATCGTGCCATTGAAATTGCAAAGAAGACCATTTGTGCTTTCCAAGAAAAAGAGAGTATGGTTGATGAGTTCACTCTGGAGCTCGAATCAACAAAGGACATGCTAAAAGAAACTCAGTTGGTTCTAACGGTGGTTGAAGACCAATTTGCTAGCTTCAAACTTTTCAAGGAGGAAGAAGGTGCACAAAGAGCTGAATATATCAAGCAAGTGATTGGAGAGCTTGATAGTCTTCAGGAGGAGTTTGATCTAGAAAGAGTCACAAGAAAATCAGAAGTTCTATGTGCAGATGCGGATCAAGATGTAAGGGATGACCTTCGAGTTTATGACAATCCTCTCTTTGAAGCAGGTGTTGAGGGAGGTTATGATAATCCTCTCTTTGTGTTGGATGATGTGATTTCAAACCATGAGGAAAGCTCTTTTGACACTAATGTTGAAGGGGAAAGTGCTAGCATTTCTTCTAGTAGTGGAACAACAATACATGAGTTGCATAATGAAGACTTTATTGCTGTTCCTAGTTTATCCTCCCTTTAGGAGATGGAGAATCAAGAATCAAGGAGGAATGGAGTCACTAATCTTGACTAGCAACAAAGAGTTGATTGGCACTCCGATGAAGAGTTTATTCATTATCTGATGCAGATGCTTGTCAGATTCCTATCAGACTTCATGCTTGCACCACCTTCTTTAAGAATAACTGATTTTAGAATGGAGTTCGACGAAGGGTTCATTGAATCTTTCCAACAATTCTTGTCTCATGATTTCAAATTCAACTTTCTCAGTGAATTCAGATTTGTTGAATACCTTTTGGAGTTTCAAGAAATGATGATTCAAATAGAACGTATTGATCAAAGAGTTCTAGTCAAAGTAATTCTTCATCTGCGGAATGGTTTTTCTTTACTTATGATTTGGGATCCCAGTATCAACTTGCATATGATATGTGTCAAGAAGGTATGTTGGAATGATAAGCCTCAAATTTTCAGTTTTCCGAGTATTGTTACCTTCTTCATCAGCCATTTGATAATAATTTTTGATCTTCAATTGGAGTTTGGAGAGAAAACTTGAGCAAATAATGGTTCTTTGCTATGATGAAATCTTCAGTGAGGTTTTCAGTTGTGGATATGAGAAGGAATTGATATTTTGAACGCTGATTTTCAGTTTTGCAGCAGTTGTTTATCTCCTTGGATGCTGATTTTCCTTAAATCAGATCTGAAGTTGACCACTTCAGTCCTGTTTGGCAGCTGGTGCATTCATTTTCAGACTTTTCAATCTCTTCTTAGCAATGATTTTTGGCCTCAAGTGGGAGATATGAGGATGTGGAGTGATTTGGATTTGCATTTTAATAGTGTTCAAGTTCGTCTCAATAGCTATCCTTGTACATTTTCTTGTACAATTGTTTGGGGCAACAAACCGTTGCTAAAAGATACCCTTTCAATTTTTTTTGATTTTCAATAAACAAATACAATGCAACCAAGCACCCGTTAAGGTTAGTTTAACCCAAAACGTTGCATGAAAGAACTCTAACCAAGAATGCACCCTAAAACCACTTAAGGAGGAGAGGTGGGCATATGGTCAGAGGATCCCTAGGATCTATTGAATCAAATGTTACAAAGATTACAACCAAAAGAGAGAGTCTAAACTCAACACCAAGAATGTGCACTCAAGATCCTTTAACAGGCGAGGTGCTAACATATGGTGGAGTACTAATTACAAAACTGAAAGAACTTAAGCGGATAACCAGCCATGAGAGATTTTCCACACTTCCACTAAAATAGTGGGGGGAATGAAATTACAAATAAAAGAATTCATCAGCTACGGCAGGCATCCACTCAAGAGTGGGGATTCAGCACTTGACAGTGGGTACAAGAAAGCTTAAACAATTCATTTCTCCACACTGGCGGTATACCATCCAAGGGTGCTTAATGTGAAATTAAAAAATAATTGCAGCAATCATAAACTAGAACAGTACTACTGTTTACAGTTTTACAATATGAGAATGAGCTGCAAATTACATCAATATTACAATGATTTCAAAGCACCAAGGAACTGGAGGATTCCACGTTAGACATCAACAATAATTGATGAAGAAAAGACTGGAAATTCAAACTGAAACAAGTCTGATATAAATTTGCAATTCTGGAAATGAATAACCAGCAACTTGTAAACTCACTTAAATGTTCATAACTTCACCAAATTACCTCCGAATTGACTGAATTCTTTTGCAAAGGCTCTCAAGGAGTATGGCACCCAAGAACAAAACAAAAAACAACATCAAAACCCCTTCATTTATTTGGCATGAATTCCAATGTGCTCTAAGAGGGTACGACCTGGCTACAAGGGCGATTTTGCTCTTAAAATCAGGTTCTTTGAATTTAAATCTCAACTTCCATGGAAAGGGTCGCCCAAGGTTAACAAACACATAGCATCGATACCCAGAACAAGATTAAATTTATTCAAAAAGTTGCTCACAAAATTCAACTTCAGCAACATAGAAACTGAAAATAACATCTAAATCTTCAACGATAAAATCTGCAAATGCACAATTAGGGGCGCCAAGAGCATAGACATTGAATGATCGAACACCCATAAAGAAATTTAAATCATACTAAGAGCTACATATGAAAATCCACTTCAACCATAGAATAACCAGGAAGCTCAAAATTGGAAATTATCACCAAAATCAGCAACAATGAAGCTCAATATGCACTTTTGAATGAAGCACACTTTCAATCAACCATCTAGCAAACCATAGTTTCAGGTCCGAAGAATGGAGTAGAAATGCTAAGCTTTCCCTTAGTCGGATTCTTAAATGAATTCAGTAGCATAACTTTACAACATTTTCAAAGATGAGATTGAATGAGCAATGGCCTGCTTTTTGTAATGTCCCCATTTTCATGAGCATCAGAGTTCAAAAGGATTAGCCTATCAGTTGACCTTCATAGGCTAGTGTGGTGGATTAGAGGGTTCAGTTTGGGAGTTATGGAGCTCTTTAAGTGGCAATTGTCAGTGTTCATCTCTCCAAATCCTTCTTATGTTCTGAGGCATTGATATTTAGAGGTCACTGGTGCAGTTTTGAGGGACTTACTATTTATAGTAAGTCAACGGATGTTAGAGAGGGACCCTTACTATTTTTAGGAAGGCAGTTGGAACAATGGATACAATGGTTAACTCCCAGGTTCAGACGAAATTGAGAAATAATGATTATTTGTGGAGTTATGTTATTTAATTATTAATAAAGTGATTACTTTATTAATAATTAATTATTAAGTTTTAAACTCACTATGTCCGATGGGGCCATGACCCTCAAAAGGTCACTTAAAGTACATTAAATAATATTATTTAATGAGCGCCCATTTATTGAAGCATTTATTAAAGTGAAAGGAAAATATTAAATATCATTTTAAATGATTTAAAAGAGACTTCTAGAAGGGATCGACCTATTTGGAGAAGTATATAAATGCCATCGAAAAGAAATGAAGGGATTATTGGATGATTTTACATATTGGATTTGTGCTTCAAAGAGCTTGGCTCTTGAGGATGGATACCTATGGTTTTCAGAATCTTTGATCAATGGGAACGAAAACTCTCATTGATTGGCATAACTGAGGTTGTGAAAGATCTTCCGAAGGGCTGCCCATGGATTGGCTTCATCCAGGAGTCAACTTTGTGCTTCAGCGGATTTAGAGGAGAGATTCAGAATAAGGGTTTCATCATCTTGCAAGATCAGAAGATTGTTTTCAGGTGTGCATTTGGCTGTAAAATCTTTGAAGAATAAATGAATAAAGATTTATGCTTGCAGCATTTGTAATTGTTTTTACATTCTCCAGATTAGTCTTTATTTCCAGCATTTTATGCATTTTTGTCATTTATGCATTATCATATCGAAAACACAAAAAAGTAAAAAATAAAAAATTACAAACCCTAGCATCAGTTATCAGAGGTTAGAGACGACAGGTCTCTTACACTTTTATAGAATTGAAGGTGACTTTTGGCTCTTCAACTTCCATCTTTTTTCCCTCCAAAAGGAATGCCCATTTCACTTTTGAAATATTTTAATTTTTAAAACATTATATTCACCTTTCTAGGTGTCCAAAACTTGAGGATAAATATTTACTTTAAAAATATTTAAATAATCTCTCAATGAGGCATCCACCCTCAAAGGTCACCTTTTAAAACAACTTTAAGTCATTAATACCAGCCCAAGGGGGCCAATAAGAAATTATAACATTAATGACTTAGAATAAATCATTTTACCCAAAATGAGCTTCAAAATGTTGAAAGCCAAATATGCCCAAATTGCACTACCCAAAATGGAAACTGAGCTGACTCTTGATGCAACTATCCAAGATGGTCCTGTCAGAAATAGAATTTACTAAAAATAGTAAATTCAGAAAAGTTGTCCAATGACTATGCATGCTATATCACTGCGAAGCTCTCTGAAAACCCAAAAAGAATCTGCCATCCTCATTCATGCAAACCTTCTTCAAAACCCCTATAAAATAAGAAACCCTAACTTCACCTCTGACGAGTCTACAGGCTTCCGAGAGTAGGCTATCAGACATTTGAAGAGCGTATGGCTAAAAATGGGGACATTACAGACTCATACTGCTCAGACCTTGTTTGATGCTATGTGAAGATATGTTGATGTTTTTGAATTGATTAGATTATTCTTCTTTGTTTTCAGAATGGTGACAGTTATTGACATTGTAGATGTTAATTCCTCAAAGTCTAGTGGGCATGAGATGCTAGATTTTGATTTCAATCCTTCCATGTTTCTCAGTTTGAACTTCAGGCATGTTAACTCTTTGAGGCTCTAGGGAAGGTTAGTGCAGTTTTGGTACAATGGCTTCATTTGTATGATTAGAATGGAGTAGCATCAACATGGTGGGTCTTTTCAGAGATGGACATGGGACCCTGGGATCAGTTGGAGTGTTGTGCAATTGCTTGAGGACAAACAATTTTGGGAAGGGTGGATTGTAATGTCCCCATTTTAGCCATGTGCTCTTTTGTGTCTGATAGCCTATTTTCGGAAGCCCGTAGACTAGTCAAAAGTTGAAATTAGGGTTTCCACTTTTCTAGGAGGTTTTGAATGCCTACATGTGAGATTTCCTGATGTATGTCTGGTGGAACTTTCTGGGTTTTTTGGAGAGCTTCGGGATGTGGTAACATGCGTGACGAGATAATAACTTGCATTTTTGGCTATTTTGGAGGCTTGCATGTTGGTGTTTTGCAGTTTGGATTCTAGATTCCTTCTAGGTTTTTAGAGAGCTTCGTAGTAGTGTGACATGCAATTGCAACAGAGGACTTTTCCGGACTTGCTATTTTTAGTAAGTACGACGACTGCTCGGATTGTGGTTAAAATGAGTTTGGAACAACTTACTATTTTTAGTAAATTTTATTTTTAGCAGGGTTTTTGCAATTCAATTCAATGGCTATATTTGGAAGGTCAGTTTGAGCTATTTGGTCCCCAACACCCTTGGTGCTATTTTTGGCAGTGTTTCAACAACTTGGTATTATGGCTATTTCTGGTAGGGCAATATTTTTTGTTTGGTCTCCAACTTTTGAGGTATTTAATTTGGCAAGTTAAATATTTGAGGAGGTAATGTTTAAGTGGAAAATATTTCCTATGCTAATATGGACAACTTTATAGGGGAAATATTTAAGTTGCAAATATTTTATTAAGTGAAATTTTAATAAGGTTTGATGGATGCCTAGCTTGGAGGGATAAGTGATTTTAATTAAAAAGGCAATTTTTTATCATATTTCACTTTATTATTTTGGACGCCATATTGAGGAGATAAATACATTTTATAATGTATTTTGCATTTGATAATATGGGACGCCCAAGATAATGTTTTATTTGCAATTTAAATAAAGTCATCTTTTCCTTATGTTGGACGCCAAGTCAAAGATGGAGATTAAAGGAAATTCAAATGCATATTATTGAAGATGAAATGCAAATGCAATTTGGGTGCCCAAATGTGAGGGAAATGAAATTGAATTTGAGGAGGAAAGGCTATAAATAAGAGTGTTGGGCTCTTTGTTTCGGATCCATTGTTGCTTATTATATTGTTATGTTGCTGAAATGTTTTCAGAGCTTGCTTCGAGGGATGCATGCCTCCTAGTTCTTCTTCCGGTCTTCGTGCTTGAGAGATAGCACCTAGCTGGATACACTGAAGACTGTGCTTCACTCAGGAGTGCAGATTGAGCACCATTGATATTAATTTCTGAAGTTCTTTTGATGATTTTCTCAGTTTTACAGGTTGCTGGTTTGGTAGTGCTGAAAGTGACTTTCGATTATAAATCATTGAACGATTTTTGTTTGCTTCTGGGTAGCGACTCATTCTCTTCCTAGGCCCTAGGCACCCGTTTTTGCAATGTTTGGAAATTTTTATTGGAGTCTATCATTTTATCTTGCAAGGTCGCCCTTCTTCCAGGCCTTACCATGCTTGGCAATGCTTTGGAATTTGTGCATTAAATATTGGGAAGTGTTTGTTGCAGTTTTTGTGCCAAGTTTGGGTCGCCATCCATCTTTGAGTCATTTGAATTTGATTTCATGAGTTTTGGAGGAGTATTGGGTGAATTAGGAGTGTTTTGGTGTGTCTTCTAGTTGCTGGTTTGTAGTTTCAGTTTGTTGGTCTGTTATATCAGATTGTAGTAGTTGGAGTTTTGGGCTTGTTTTTCATGATTGAAAGTCTCGTGGAGTTTGGAAAAACATTTGTTATCATTTGCAGCTACTTGGGCATCTCTAATACTTGACTATTGCAGATTTTACTTCACTTGTTAAAGCTATTTCAGTAGTACTGATCAACCCTTTAACATTTTTGCATATTTCTATTGTAATCTCCACTTTTGGTGGAAGAAGGTTGGCCTCACCACCTTATTTAATTTTCTTGCATAAGCATTTTATTCCCACTTTTGGTGGAAGAGACAGGCCTTGCCGTCTTTACTTTTTGTATTGCCCGCTAAACAATCAAAAGGGGTTGGCAAGCCGACCATTACTTTACTTTCTGTGTACTTGCATTCTTCATCATGTTGATCGGCTGAGCCGTCAAATCACTCTCGCTGAATAAGTGGTCGAATTGCATTGTAATTTTCTAGCATCTCAATTTACAAGCTAATGTTCCTTGGCGCCATATGCTCACACCTCGCTCATCATTGGGATCTTGGTGTACATTATTGTTGTAGGGTTACATTCCACTGTTGGTTTATGATTTTGGCTAACGCTGACGGGTGCCTTTGTTGAAATGTTGCAAAAATTTGAAAAAATTATAAGGGGGTCATTACAGAAGTTGAATGAAGAAACTGAATCTCCAATCACTTTCATGAGCAGGAGTTTCAAGGATAGTGAGTCACAATACTCTTAGATTGAACAGAATGCATATGCAGTGGTCAAAGCTGTAAAGAATTTCAGATTTTACATCTTGAATTCCCACACAACTGTATATGTTACTGATCTAGCAGTTAAGAGCATGCTAACTCAGCATGAGATGGGCACAAAGAGAGGAAATTGGGTCGCAAGAGTGCAAGAGTATGACTTGGAGATCAAGCCGACCAAACTCGTTTGCAGGAGAGGTCTTTGTCAGTTGATAGGAGAGGATGGTGATAAGAAGTTCAAGGCCGAGGATGAACCCAAACCTGGACCCGAAGTTAAAGAGGATCTTCCTATGGTTCTACTTGTTGATTATGTAGACGAATGGTACGCTGAGATTTGGTACTACCTAACTTATGGTAAGTGTCCAACCCGCATGGACAAACAACAAAAGAGAACACTAAAATTGAAAGCACAAAACTTTTTGCTTTGGAATGATGTTCTATACAAGAAAGGGTTGGATGGAACATTTTTATTATGTGCTAACAAGGATCAAGAACGGTGATTGTTGGAAGATTTTCACAGTCAAGCATGCGGTGGCCACTTTTCATCAAGGGTTACTACATTCAAAATTTTGTGAGCACTGTTCTTTTGGCTAACCATGTTTCGCGATGCGTATGAATAGGTGCACAAATGTCAGATGTGCCAGCAATTTGTTGGCAAACTCAAGTTGGCAGCCATTCCTCTTAGGCCAGTTGTCATAGACACTCATTTTCAGCAATGGGGATTAGGTTTTGTTGGTCCCATCAACCCACATTCCCGTAACGAGTATATTTATGTCCTTACAGCCACAAATTATTCCACCAAATGGGTTGAGGCCATTCCAACCAAGCAAGCTACTTCCGAAGTTGTGTGTGACATTTTGAAAGAAAATATTGTTTTGTGCTGCGCAAAATTGTGACTGATAATGGAACATGTTTCTCATCTGAGGAGCTACAGGGGTTCTGTTTTGATCACGGTATTACTTTATCACATGCACTAGATTATTACCTACAGGCTAATGGACAAGCCGAGTCATCAAACAAGAACATAGTCACAATAATACGCAAGTTAGTTGATTCCAATCAACGAACTTGGCATAAGAAACTCTACGATGCTCTCTGGGCTAACAAAATTACTCCAAAGAGAGCCATTGGTACTTCACCCTTCATCATCATGTATGGTACGGAGGCTATGTTACCTCACACTGGAGTTATCCGCTTTACAGCTCGCATCCGCAATGGAAGATGGGGAGTTCATAGATCCAATTGAAAAGCGTATCATGCACTTGACAAAGCTGCAAGAAGAGAGGGTGGAGGTTGTTGACAAAATCACTCAACACCAAGAGCGACTGAAGAAATTTTTTGATAAGAAAGCTCGCTAGCGAGATTTCGAGGTTGGAGATCAAGTCTTGTTGTGGGATAAGAGACATGAGCCCAAGGGAATGCACGGAAAATTTGACTCCTTGTGGCTGGGGCCATTCAAGATCCACAAGTTCGCAAGGGAGAATACTCATATTCTCTCGCACTTGGATGGAAGGCTCCTCTCTCTACCACACAATGGGTAGTACCTAAAGCCTTCTGGGGTGGAGTAATTTTTTCTGTAAATAATTTTTCTTTCTATTTTCATGATGTGTTTCCCCTTTCCATGATGTGTTTGTTATGTTGTGTTTCCCCTTTTCGTAATAGTCTCATCGTGTTTTAGGTGATTAAGTGTCTTGTTTAGGCGATTTTTAGGTAAAGTTCCAACTATTAGGTGATTCTAGGAAGTCCTATCCTAGGTGACTTAGGGAAAAATTCTTGTTATAGGTGATTAGAAAATGTTGCTGACTCTAATGCCCAATGGATAAGGCATTGGTCTAAGCTTAAAAGTCCAGAGATTTCTTGGTTCTCCTATGTTGAAAGCATCCGACATGGTCCCCAGATAGAGCCAAATGTTGTACCCCAAATTAAAAATTTTGCTACACTTAGGCATTTTGAAGAAATGGTGAAAAATCTTGTTGAAATTGTCAAAAGAGTCCAAATTGGGAATTCGCATGTCTTGCATGAGGGTCAAAAACTCAAAATTTTCAAAATCCGATGATTTGGGTCTGCTCAAAATGACCTAGTGTACAAAATCGTAGATCTCAATTTTTCGGCCCTAAATTTTAGAAAAAAATCTATTCTCAAAAACTTTCTAAAAATAAAAGTTTTTTCTGGGTTTTTCTGGGTTTCTTGTCAAATGGATGCTGGCAAATTTTTCTAAAAATAGAAAGTTTGGCTTTTAGGGTTCAAACTTATTTGATTGGCTTACAATACTTCCTCATCAGGCTGGTCCAGTTAGAATCATCAAAAGATCAGTATTGTCCTGGTGGGTCTATTTTGCTTTTTCAAAAGCTAAACAGGAGCTCTGAGGTCATTAATGGAGGTTGCTCAATTGCTAGGTGTCAAATTCGAAGTCTCAAACATTGCACAAATCAAGAAGATGCAACAAATGATTGAAGAACGAAGAATGGAGGTTGGAAAATCTTGAAAATTGCAAAATTTTGACTAAGTCTGAAGAGTTCAGGTGCCCTTGCCCAATCTAGGTGCCTAGGATTTTTTGCCTTAGTCATTTTTTAGTCTCCAGCAATCAAGGCAATGGAAAACATGAGGAATGAAGGGAAAAGTTGAAATTTGCAAAATAAAAACTAACACTACCAAGTAAAGGCGCCCATGTAGCCAGGGGCGCCCAATCTTTCAAGAGGTCAAATGATGGAATTAGGGTTTGCTCATCCCAGACAATGTTGCTCAGAATACAACAGGCTCCACAATGAATCCATCAACACAGTCATCTGATCAGTTAGTCAATCAGAATCTCAGATCGAACGAAGAAGTCTTGGCAAAGGGCAAACTAGAAATCATGAAATTATCATAAAATATTCTAACTTTGGGTACTTTGGGCAGCCTAGGCAGCCAGAGGTGCCTAGGGTTTTGGAGCACCAAATCCAACAATTAGGGTTTGCCAGATCAGTCACTGTCTTCAGCATTCTACTAATTTTCCATTGAATATCTTAGCCAGATCATCACACTTGTCAGTTGCCAACAACGCCAAATTAAACAGAGGGCATAGCATGAAGGTTCAAGTTTGAAGGTTGAAAAAGAGCTAAAAATGTCTAAGGTTGGAGATCATGGGCGCCCCAGGTAGCCAAGGGCGCCCAAGCTTTTGGGTCATCAAATGATTGAATTAGGGTTTGGCACCTCCAACATGTTTTCTTCAAAATTGAACTAGCTTTCCAACACATTAATCAACAAGTTCATCAGAGTTGGCAATCATCAGATATCACACACTGAACAAAGGGGTAAAGTTGTGCAAGATAGAAAAAGTCAAAAGCGAAAGATAAAAGAACAAAAAAGGAAACTATCTCTAGAGATGGGCGCCCCAGCTAGCCAGGGGTGCCCAAGCTTTTGACCCCCCAAAACTACTTTTCTGAGGTAGTCATTCCAAAAGACCCCCCTTAGAATTCGCCAAGCTATCCAACGAATCTGACAATCAGTTCATCGAGTCAGTCTAGCTCCCGGAATCACGAATTCATCTGAAAGTCAGAAATCATTAAGAAATTGAAAAACATCAGGTTAATGGCTAACACTGGGAGCCATGGGCACCTTAGGTAGCTAGGGACGCCCATGATTTTGAGGGTCCAAATGAAGTTTTTATCGAATGTAGCCTCTAGAACAAATTGTTTAGATTCAACCAAGCTCCGCAATGAGATCATCAGCCAATTCATAGGATCAATTTGGAGGCTGGAATGAAGATCAAACTGAGAGCATATTTTCAAGAAAAAGTTGAAATTTCAAGAAAATTGGCCAAGTTTGCCAAGAAGGGCGCCCAAGGCTCAATGCCTTAGAAGATTTTCTTGTTTTCAAAATGAAGCTTTGCAAATAGCGTCCACATTCGATGAACCTGGATTAGGGTTTGGCTTCACAGTTCTAAATTTAGGAAACAATGCATTTTTTTCTTCAAAACATATTTAAGATGGCTTTGTCTTTCATTATTCACATCTTTTTGCAGGTGCCGTCCAATGCAAGAGAAGAAGAAACATAAAATTTTATTCATTTCAAGATTCAAAGGGTAAAACTTGGTGATTTTTAAGAGTTCTTCATATTTTCCAAACTAACTTGCAGAGAGGCATTCTTTTTCATGCTTCAAGTTTCCAAGGCATCAATTTTCTAAAGAAGGGGGTCATCTTTTTCAATTTTCAGCAATCTGGGTCACCTTGGTTCATGATTCTCAACAACTTTGGAAAAAAATTCAATTTTCAAGAACCTACTTTTTCCATGCATGTCCAAGAAATCTTCAGTATTTTCAAAATCTGATGAATTGGATTCATCCAAAACATGATTCTTCACAAAACCCAGCTCTCAACTTTTTTTCAAAAAAAATTCAAAAATTAGGGTTTTTGCTTTCTCAACCAGCCATCAACAATTTTCAAAAATAGACAATTTGGGTCTCTTTGCAACAAAACTCTACACAAAACCCATATCTCGGATAATTTTTGAAAAATCTGCCCATTTGAAGAAGGAAAATCAGCAAGCTATTTTTAGCTTTTGTGCAAAACTTGTCCGAGCATAGTCAAGTTTACAGTCAAACTTCAAGTTTTTCAGCATGGAGTACTCTCTCATCGAATTCAGAACCAAGTCAGTGGTATATCACGATTTCATCAAAACATTTGAGACTAATTTGCATCATATAAAACCAATGTTCAATTTGCGTGCTTTGGAAGACGTAGACAATGTTGCAATCAGACACCTTGGCCATTCTCAATGCAAAGTCTAGAGTTTGTAATTGCTTGTATCAAGCATTACAATCCTGCAACACGAGAAATTCAAGCAGTAAATGGAAGAGTTGTTTGCAGCCTCAAGTTGGACATGATTGAAAAATGTTTTTCAATACCACCTTGGTCAAAAAAATGTCATCTCCATTGAAGAGTGTGAAAAGGTGTGGCACATGCATAAGGAAAAATACCGAAAGAAAGTTGCACAAAGATGGTTGAAGGAAAAAAACAACACTTTGCCAAAGAACGTCGAGCAAGGAGAATTCAAGGAGGAGATTGCAATAATGATCACTCTGCTCAATTGAGTCACTCGTCAAGCAAAAGCCACTAAATTTTAGCCTTGGATGTTCTATATCATCTCTCACATCATGAATAAAATAGAATTCTATGACTGGTCGACTTTGATTAGCGATAGTCTTCACCATCAGATGACCAAATATTTCAAAATCCATGAGTTTCACATGATTTCCTACCTTATCTACCTAGTGGCCTTTCAAGGAAAATTCAGAGGGTTGAATGTCAACGGGACTCTAGATGTACAACATGTCTATCATCATTACCCACAGCTGGAGTTTTTAGAGTCAACACATCATTACAAGAGGGTGAATGAGGCTATTTTTGATGTATAAAGTGAGAGATTTAGAAAATGAGTTGCACGTACGGATTTCATCAGTTTCCAGAGCAGCAATGGCGGAGTGGGTTGATTGGTTCATCCAGTTTCCTACCTTCACCTACATCAGAGTGTACGGCTTCTCAAGTTCTCTAGTCATATTGTCGAGATATCCCTCAGATGAGATGGTTTTCATGGAGTTTCTGAGGTAGGTGTATGAGGTTCACATGTGCTTGCAGAACCGAAAGAAGGCTACTTTTAGTTTTCCAATTGAGATGGGTATCTATAAATGTAGATCGTCGGCTGATGCGAAATGGGTGATGAGTTGTCAAAATTTGGTCTCAAGCCATTCAACGAGAGGCGATCATACGATCCTCATGGTGTGTTTGCATCTCGTCTTGGACAGAATTATGCTCATGTGCTCGTAGTTGAAGATTTTTGGGTTAATTGCAAAGATGAGTTTGAGGTACGAAAATGCAGTAATAGCAGATTTACACTCCACCAAATGAAAGATTGTTTGGCAAAAAATATTGAAGGATTGCCCGATGATGCTGGAGAAGTACTTCTTCCTATGTATGCCCGAAATCAAATTGAGCAGCAGCCGCTTCCACAAGTAAATTGGTCCAACAAAGAGTGCACCTCAGTTGAAGAAAGAACAAGCCGAGTTATCAAAAACAGCAGGATGTTCCTAAATCTCAAGAGAACACGGAAGGAAGCTATTCCAGTTGTGGAGCCGCCGATAGTGCAGTCATCTCTATCATCTTCTTCCAAAACAAAACAAAGAGCGAAGGCTATGAGTCACCCTCCAGAAAGTCTGAAGATTGGCAAACTGGGAAAGAATGTAAGAAGAAAGCTAAATTTCTTCGATGTAGTTCAGCAAGAGTAGTTGATAGTTGTAGCTGAAATTCCACCTAAAGAGTCAACGCCACAAGCAGAAGTTGTGCCCACGTCTCTAGATGCTCCACCATCGTCGAGGTCGTCTCCCATCCATATTGATTTAGAAGATGAAGAAGTTGATGAAGCTGATGAAGTTGAATCACCCAAAGAAGTTAGTAGAGACACCTCGTCTTGGCTTGAGAACGTCCTGGGAAGGAAGAGGAGGAGGCCTTCATATCAGCTAAACTTTGTAGAGCTTGACAGCATTTACCAAGATGCACCTGTAAAGAAACAAGTTCACATGGAGAGGAACCCAGAAGGTGAAATTATCGTTGAGATTGCTACGTCTCCGGAAGATAAGAATGTTGATGAGATGGAGGTTGATGATTTCATGATTGTCAAGGCCAATCTTGGCAGAAGCACTTGACACACTGATGTGAATATATTCGAGGTTGCAACGGGAAATGTAAAGGAAAGAGTACTTAAAGATGGAGAGGATAAGGAAGCTCTCAAGGCTGAAAATCGGCAACTTCGGCAATATATTTCTAACCTTCTTCACAACACTTCACAGGCTACCCACTTGCTTCCACAAATTTTAGAGACACCATTTGATCAACATCAGTTAAGATAGTTGATCATATATGGGAAGCATATGTGGGATTGGATAGAAGAGTTCATCGTCAAGGGCAGATTTGTGCTTTCAGAGATGTATCAGTTGAGATATAATGCCCATGATTTGCGCCAAGGGATTGAAGGGTTTGAGCAATGTATAGCATAGGTAAAACCTATGCATAAGATTATTATTTCAGATTTGATGACTGCATATGTTTCAGTGGTTTCAAATGAACACAAAAGACAAATTCTTGCATGGAGAGAATGACATATTTTCAAGGTGAAGACTTATGAAAGAATATTTGAAGAATTAGTTGTATACACGTAGAGGGTGGTTGATGTTCTCCAGTTCATAACTGAATTTGTTTCAAAGATCCCCTGTCGATACCATAGTTGAAAAACGCGCGAATAACTTGCACAAATCGTGAGTACCCGCGCGGCTAAACAGGCTGCGAGTTAATCGTAGTATAACTCGCAGCCGATTTTTTTATTAAATCGCAGCGATTTAAATCTGTTTACTCGCAATAAATCGCGAGTTTTAGCAAGAAAAATCGTTAGGGGCGGAGATGAATATTCCAGAAAGCAATCAAACGTTTTTTATTGCATTCGTTTTGCATTCAAACCCTCACGAGATGTAACTAGGGCAAAACGCAAAAAAGGAAAACGCGACAAAACAGGGCAAAACGGCGCACGTGATTTCCAGAAGTTTTTATCAAATTTTCTCTCTTATTCTTCTCGCACGAGATTTGCATAGGATTTCCAAGTTTTTTTTCATGATTGAATCGATTCGCTGCAAGTGTTCACTGGTATTGTTTGATATTGTTCATTGACATTCACTTCATACTTCATTAAATTTTAATATGTTTTTAAATGATATGAAATATGAATTTAATTTGATAATATGTTTTCTTCGTTTCAATCTTAATCCTTTTAATATTTAACTTATTTTATAATTAATTAAATCCAAATCTGAAGCCTTTTAATATATTATTTATATATTATTAAAGTTTATAATATTATATTATGCATAAATTAAATATGTTATATTTATTACTTATCAAATAAAAAGCTTTTAAATTTATTTATTAATTTAAAAGTTATAATATAATGTTATTAAATTTATAATATTATACTTATAAATATAATAGTAAGTAATAAATATTAAATATATTTAAAAGTCTTAAATTTAAATATATTTATTACTTGAGTCTTTAAATTTATAATATATTACTTAAGCCTTTTAATTTGATATGTATTAAACTCTAATTTTGGTTTATATCTAATTGTAAGGTGTTGAAGGTCTTAAATTGGGCTTTGTTAGCATTTTTTTTGCCACTCAAAAAATCATGAAAATGAGGTGCGCCATGGAGTTTTTTATGGTTTCAGAAGCCTTACTGCGACAGGGAGCGCGCCAGGGGCACTGCCCCCGGACCCCGTGAGGGGCACTGCCCCTCGACCCCGCTGGGGGCGCTGCCCCCAGACCCCCACGAGGGGCGCTGCCCCTCGACCTCGCTTGGAGACATTGCCCTCAAACTCCCATTGAATTTAATTGATTTTCTAGGTACTCTCAAAGTCTAAGTTTCCATAGTTTTCCTACAAGTCTTCATCTATAATATCGCATTTAAGGCTTCCGAAACCATACAAAACTCCATAGCGCACCTCATTTTCATGGGAAAGAGGAAGATGTAAATTTGTAAAATATATTAATGTAGTATTTACTTTCAATTTTACAAAAACAATTTTCTATTTTCATTTTGTTTAAGAATATCAACGTCAGCGCATTCCACATGAGGATGCCATTTTGTACCCAATTTGCTTTCAAATCAATCAAATACAACTATCAATTGGCATTTAATACTTATCTTTGGCATTTGGCATTGATCAATGATCAAGTATCATACTATGAAATGATTTAGTTTTACAATTCTATATATTTCTCTTATTTTTTTGTATATATATATATACACGTACCCATATGTACCCAAACCCCTAAAAAAACTTTTCACGTACCCATGTACCGGGTTCTCATACCCGCACCCGTCCCCAAACCCGAACCGGTAACTTAGGTATTAAACTCTAATTGATGATTGATACATCATACAATGATATGTATTAAACTCTAATTTCGATTTATATATGATTAAATCACTAATATGTTCTACAAATTCAATTTATATGTGTGTTTTTGAAGAATATTTTCAAAAATTGTGTATTTTCATATGTTTGATAAATTTGCCGAGTTATTGCCGAGTTTTTCCCCGATTTTTCAAAATTTTTGGGCCTGCCGAGTTATTGCCGAGTCCGAGTTTTTCAACTATGGTCGATACCATCATGGTGATGGTTCTTTCATTGAACTTGATGAAGTACAAGCAGAGTTCCTGAACATTGTTCATGGCAGTGTTAGCAGTGATCTTGTTGCTGGAAAGATGAGTCAGATTGCAACGATGTCAACGATGATGTCAACAAGATTCGATAAAGCAGCTGAAGATATGAAAGATTCTCTAAGTTCAATTGCAAAAGGTGAAGAGATCCTAAAAAAGCGGAATTTTTCTATAAATAGTATTGATGCTCCTGATCGAGATACAGTTTCCAGCTTTTTGGCGGATGTGGTTGAGATTTAAAGCAGGAGTGAACTTGAAGCTTTTTTCGAGCTTTCTTTCCATTCTTATCTCACGCTTTCTTTCTATTCCTATCTCAGACTTAAACATTCTTTGAAAGAGAAGAAAACAAGTTGTAATAGTTGGCACTTTCCTTGTTTTATGCTTTCATAGGTTGTTAGATAATTATCTTGTTTTAGTTTTAGAAATAAAGCTTGCATGTTGGCAAGTCTTGGTTGTAAAATCAAGGAGATTTTACGGTTCCCTACTCCTCTGCTTGTGTATAAATAAGGGCAGCTTTTCCCATTTTTCTTTAACCATTATTGTGATAGCAAATTGCTGAGCCTATTTTGCTTGCAAGTTGTTTTTCAGTGTCAGTTCACTTTGTGTATGTTGGCGTAATAACTAACACCTCTGGAGTATAAGTTAAGACAGACAGCTATGCACACTGCCTAATGAATGCTTTTCAAATTAGGAGGGGAAGCTCCATCTTTTGCTGATATGCGTTTCTAAAGTAAAGTAATCTAAACCTATCTTTTTCGACTCAGCTGGAAGAGGCACAAGGTTAAGGAAACCAAGGACGTTGCAGCTAAGGGTTTTCTTTGGTTTTGCAGGTCTTAACTACAACTAAAAACTAAAGCTTTAAACTATCCAATCTCCTCAAGAAAATAGAGCATGAGGAAATGGAGCAGGAATGTGTTTACAAGATAAACTTCAAGTGCAAATTCTCAACATGAAGGCAAGGTAGGCTCAACTATTTGATTATCCGGAAAGAAGTCTATTAAAACAAACGAATATACGGTAAACCGGGTACAACTTCACAACATGAATGCAAGGTGGGCTCAACTTTCTGCTTGGCTGAATAGGTTTACTATTACACACATCAAACGATAAGCTTTGAGTACAGATTAGCAACGTGTAGGCAAGGTGGGCTCAACTATTTGTTCTTCTGAATAGGCTTATTATAAACAAAACAAAGGTAAGCAACTAGGACAACAAATTGTATTAGCGAAACACACATACAACAAACGATCAAACTAGCAACCCCATTTAACTAAGATTCAACAAACACCATGATAATAAGATGAAGGCAAGGTAGGCTCATCTATTTATTATAACAATAATCACTCATGAATAGATATAGAATAGCAATATTACAAGCAAGGTATGCTCAACATATATTGCTATCGCGTGCAAAATTTATTTACATGAGCTGAAAACTGTTATTTATAGACATCAAAGGTGTAGGCAATCCTAAAATCACTTTGAGTCAACTACAGTCTTGCAATGCATGCAAGATTTTATTGCTAAACCCTAATAAAGGAAACTATACAGTTTACTGGAAAACAACCATCAGTTAACCGGTACATCTAATCTAAATGGACAATGTGCAAGCATGCACGTCCTTATTGAAAGCAAGTTAACTGGAAAACTACCATCAGTTAACGTAAATCCTAAATGAAACTCCAAGTGAACATAGATACTTCCAAGATAGACATGCGTGAGATGTGAGACAACGAGTTAACCCAGAAAGAAGCATCGAGTTAACTGTCGTGATTGAAGTCTATCCTGAAAGGTGGAAATTGAAGTCTACTGGCCTTGATCTCGAGCAATCAACCCATCCACGAGGTTGTTGACTGTGTCACCCTCTGGGGAACTGAAGCTCCGCCGAAGTATACCGTGGCTATGCAACATGTCTTCTC